>OY735229.1:45525174-45627674 GCA_963457665.1 Thysanoteuthis rhombus
TTGAAGCTGTATAAGTAGGTCAAGATAAACCTTTTGCAATGTATCAGATACTTTTTGCACTCACTATATATATGTGTGTGTATATATATATATATGTACACACACACACACACATACGAACACTGAGAAACAATACAAAATTATACTCATTATGTGTGTGTGTGTGTGTTTAGATATGTACACACAGATACACAAATTACACTAATTTTAAGAGATACAAGGCTCTTTAATATTTGGAATGAATAAATAGAAAAAAAAAACTTACTGCTTTGTCTACCTCTTTTTTACCCACACTTCCCCTCAGCAAATCAAAGAAGTCATTAAAAATAAGATTTCTCAACCCCCACCACCACCACCACCATTCTGGAAAGGATTCCTTGGAAAGATCCCCGTAATTTCCTGCCACTATCCTCTTGTTCTCCACCCCCACTCTCCTTCTTTTTTGCCTGGGATTATTTCACTCTCTGCCTTATTCATATTTTTTTCTTCTTTTCTCCTTTATTCACTCTCTCCTCCCACTCTCGCTCTTTATTTTCCCCTCATCTTCCTCTTTTACCCCCCTTTACTCTCTTCCCCTTCTCCTCTTTACTTTCCTTATTTTTCCCTTTCTTTACTTTCTCTCTCTCTATTTTTTCATATCTTTCTCCTCCCCTTTCTTGCTTTCTACTTCTTACTTTTTTCTGTTTCTGTTTTATTTTGTTTTATATTATCTTTCAATCTTTCTTCATTCTTTATTTTTCTATTTTTTTTCTTTCTCATTTCTTCTCCCACAATCTCTTCAATTCTTCTTCAGCTTTATTTTTGCCTTTAATTTCTATCTCTTTTTCTCTCTTCCTTTTCAATATTTTTTTCAAACTCATTCTCTTCATTCTTTCCCTTTCTTTATTCCTCTCATCCTTCTTTCTTCTAATTAGCCTGTAGTTGCCTCTTTCTCCTTCCTTCTTTACCTTCTTTTTTCTTCTCTCATCTTTTTCTTTCTAGATTCTTCTTCGAGTGTAAGCTTCACTCTCCTTTTTTTACCCTTTCTTTCTTTTCTTCCTTTCTACACTTCTTTTTGTATCTTTCATTCTTTCCTTCTACTCTTCTATTCATTCTTCCTTCCTGCCCTTCTTTCTTCCTCTTATTCATTCTCCTTTTCTCTCCTTTCTAACCCCATTTCTTCACATTGATTTTATCCTCCCCTCCCCTAGACCCACCATCACCCCAAAACTGAAAATCTTTTTTAAACTACAAATCACTTTTCCCTCTTTCTTTCTCTCTTTATTTTGCAGACTAAATCAAGATTTGATTTCTAAATACGGTAAATTTAATTTCTCTCTCTTCTTTTTTTTTCAAAAATCGAGTCTTTTTCTCTTCAGAACTTAATTACTCCCCTCCCCCCACCCTGTTTCTGCCTGACCGATTTTTTTTTCAATATTACGTATTAGAAGATCAGCTACTTAATTCTCGAAAAAGAAAATTGCTTACAATCAATAAAAATAATGTCTAGGATTTTCAACAGACTTATTCATCTATATACACACAAAACAGTTCACCTCAAATAGAGAGCACAATGGTTATAAGATTCAACTTCATATCACAAAGTTTAGGGTTCAATCTCAGGGATAATTTTTTTTTTTATATACCAGTGTAAAGTTGATAATACTGGCTAATAAACGTTCTTTCCTTACAGTCGTCAAACATATAAAATCTGTCATCAAATCTTGATATACAATTAGGTTTAGACAGTCATTCTTACTACCATGAATTCTAAGAAGGAATTTGTTAAATAATAATATAGACATTTTGATCTGCTTTATCATATATTGTTCAGAAAGGTCAGGAAACTGAGGATTAGACACACATTTGTCTGACTGATAGTTGGGTGGGGAGGAAGATTAAACATGAAATACTAAGTAGCAAATGTCTGAAGTATATTGATGGGAGAGTCTATATGGTGTTACTAAATACTAGAATGCTATTTGGTTTTGTCTTAACCATATGTTAGAAAGAATTTAAGATCTTGATGGAAGTGAGATGGTGTCAGATATGGATAATTCAATCTGAGGTTAGTGATCTTAAAATATTTTGTCAAACTCTTCGGTTGAATATAGTGGTTGAACATTGACTCAAATAATTTTTTTCTGATTAAATAGTACTCTCGAAATGATATCATAAGTTGGTTTGTATGCAGTTTGAAATTAAACACTCAACAGACGTGATATGAACAAAGAGTCACATCTGTTCTTATATCAACTGATCCCTCATCGTCAAATGCATTTTTCAAGTAGAGATTTCAGGCTATGGACAAGACTAAGGAGAACATAACAAGGCAGGGGATGACAATCCCAAAAGAGGACTTTGCAGACTTTTGAAAAGTGGAAGGGAAACTGGAATTAGTGCGTGAGGTCCCAAGAGTAGAACTTTGAAGTGGACTAAGGGGCCATTACCTTACATAGGCTATTCTTTTTTGTTAATATCAAATAGTTAGATACTTACAAGACATACCTCCAAAACTTTCAGTATTTTGTGTTCATTTATAAAGTTACACTGTTCTAAACTTTCTAAGCTGCTCCCCTACCAACGGTTACAATGGGGCACCTCGCCATGGAGTAGTGGTTAACAAACAAGTCTCATAGTGGAAGGACTAAACCGAAATGCATTCAAAAACCACCTGGATAAACTGTGAGAATGAAAAGGAATTAATTACAACCCCAACATAGATCTCTATGCAATATCATCTGAAATAATACAAAGCAATCAACATATGTTAAAACCTGGTACAAGAGGCCATCTCAAAGGAGTTTTCCCAGAATCCTATTATATTAATCAACCATTGACATCAAAGATGACAAAAGGTTCTATCCTTTTTTATAGGTGTGTGTGTTTGCTTATGTGTCCAAGCATTCTTGGCCATATTGTTTGGTCCACAGACTTGAAAATTTCTAAAATCCTTTTTTTGATTTTTTGAAAAAAAAAAGCCGGGGATGGGCATGTCCTAATGAGTTTAATAATAACAAGTAGATTTTGGAGAATTTTTCATTCTATTTTAGATGTTTTCCTGTGGAAAATGCCACTGATGTCATAAATACAATTCATTCTGACCATATTTATTCTTTGGAGGGATTCTTTTACATGACTTCAAATTTTAACAGTACAGTTACTCAATCATTGACTGTGATGGCGAGTATTATATATATATATCAATCCACCCAGGGTGTCTGCTTGTGCCAGACTAAGAAATAAGAAATATCAGTGGTTATGGTATCATGCTATAGAGTAATGGTCAGTAGAATAGTCTAACAGACTATAATTGTGGCCAGGTGAGTAGATATGAGAGCACTTAGTTTAAAATGATGGTTAACAAGCTAGCCCTGCCAACCACTTTCACTTAATTTCCAACAGGTGTGGCCTTGTGCCAGACTAAGGTAATCTCAGTAAAAATAGTTTGGTATCATATGAATTTTCATTGTTGCTCTCTTTCATTGCTTTTTCATTCACTGCGCAGCCAACCCTCCCCATCCTATCTGCCGTTTGCAGATTGTTTTGAAAAGTAGAAAGAAAGCTAGGATAAGTGCTTGTTGTCTCAAGGGAAGTACTTTGAAGAGGACTAAGGTGCCATTTCCCTAGGCAGTCTATTTTTGCATTTCTGTGAAATGGCTAAATACTTCCCAGACAGACCTTGTATATCTATAGAAACATCTATAAACATTACCTACAACCTCAACTTTGGCTGGAAACAAATTCTAAATAAAGAAGTAATCGAGTGCCAAAAGTAAACGTTGTCTCGGTCAATTCCCATAAAGAGAGACGAATAAAATAAAACAAAAAGATGTTTTTGGAAAGGTTTCTCTCCTTGGCCGGTGTGTATAGATAATGACCGTCCCGATCTTTGCTTATGGCATGGCTGATCATTGAAACATAATCTACTAAACGCTATTTTTACAACGGCACTTTCACAACCATAACCAACGAACAAGGGTGCAAAAATAGACCAAGACCCAAACAAATATAGACACACAGACAGACATCACAAACATAATCGGAACATGTGAGGTAATAAATTTTGATTAAATTAACAACCATAAATCACACTCAAACTCTTCGTACTCTGTTGAGATATATTCAGATTTAATTGCATTTTTAAGCAGAATAACGACTTGATCAATACCAGTCATAATACAACAGGCATTGATTGTAAACGGAGACAGAACAAGTTGACCTAGACATAATTGGTAGTGACCAACACGGTTGATCTTGGAAACAGCAACTCAGCTAAAAATGTCTGTATAGATTTGAAGAAGATTGATCTTTGAAACTGTAACTTAGAAGGAGGATACATTTATTAAAGGCTGGTAGCAGAAACAGGGGTTCAGCTCAAAATGATGAGATGCTTAGGCAGAGATTAAATGAGAGTTCATCTTTGAAACTCTTACTTAGGAGGATAGATTGATTGGTGGCTGAAAGCAGATGCAGGGGTTCAGCTCAAAATGATGAGATGCTTAGGCAGAGATTGAGAGTTCATCTTTGAAACTCTGACTTAAAAGAGATATAGATTGATTAGAGGCTGATAGTAGAAACAGAAGTTCAGAGATCATCTTTGAAACTAACTTACAAAGGGTATATAGATCAGTGTATCTCAAGTAAGAGGGACTCAGCTCTCAGAGGAGGAATTTCCTACAGGGTGTAAATTTAGCTGAGAAGGAATTTGAGAATAATATCAGTCAGGGAAGGAAAATACAATGGTGAAATTGAGCAAAGAATCACTCCAGCATGGCAAGCCTTTGGCAGAGAAAGCTCAAAGACAAGGCGATCCCATTATTCTTAAAAAGAAGAGTATACAATCAATGCATTTTCCCCATAGTCACTTATGGAGCTGAAACATGGAACCTAACCAAGAGAAAGACCCACAAACTGAGAACCATGCTCAACCTTACATAGAGTAATTACAAGACAGAACAGTATATCAGGGAGAAATAAGGAATCCAAGACATCAATGAATATTCTAGAAAACTTGGATGGCAATGGGCAGGCCATGTTGTAAGAATGGCAGACAACCGATGGACATCATGATTTACAACATGGATCCTCAGATCATACGCAAAACCGAGGCTGGCAGAATACAAGATGAAGAGACAAACTAGACAAATTCAGAAAATACTGGCTCTGCGATGCCTATAATAGAGGGATGTGTCAAATCCTGTCCAATGACGGACACTAAAAGACCGATGATGATGATGATGATGATGACTAAAAACAAGGGAGGAATTGAGGAAACCAGGGATTTCAAGGGGAAGAATATGACCTGACTCTCTGAGAACTGCTGGTGTAGATTGATAGGAGGCTGATAGCAGAAACAGAGGTTCAGCTCAATATGATGAGATATTTAGGCAGAGATTAAATGAGAGTTCAACTTTGAATAGGAAGCTCAAACAGAGATGGATAGATACAATTTAAACAGAAGTTCATCTTTACAGCAATAACAATAAATCTTCAAAGCAAGTTTCAAAGATTGGCTAGTATTCATTGGATTGATACTCTGTAAACTTTAGGCTATGTTCACATTCAAATTATGAAACCTTATTTGATTCAATGGCATATCTATCTATCCATATAAAAGCCAAGCATGCAAATCAGTATTTTTATTAGTATAATTGGTTGTTGATTGTATCTCAGTTTTGTCCAATTCTTGTTATAACCTCAAAGTTATAATAGATTGGTCCAAGTGAAATAATTAAATAGACTAATACAAACAATTGAAGCGTCAAAAAATATGAGATCATCTGTTACGTCAATGAATTGCCGAATGTTTGAAATTAAAAGAAAAGAAAAAAAGAATGTGAAAGTTACTGATAGATTTATCCTGTGTTGATTTGAGACTTTGAAAAATAAACTTAAAATCAGGATACTTGAATTATATAAGAAAAATAATAAAATAACTTTATGCTATTTTTTGCCAATCCACACATAAATAACACTGTCATTGTTGATGGGTATATGCTAAAATAAAATAATTATTCATGGACAAAGTTGTTTTTCCTCGATCAATGTAACTTATCGAGTTGCTATATGATAGCCATGTAGTTTGTTTTACAGTAGAATCTCATTGCCACTCAACACCTTCATGAGTCTTTGCATCTATAACAGTTTTATAGCTTATCACTACAGTGTGGACAAGTTTTTCAGCAGACTTTCAAGTATTGTCACATTCCCACTATTGAGTTATGACTTTATTTCCGTTAGTAACAACAATATCAGATGACAATGACCCGACCAAAAACCAGTGGTATCATGTACAAATAACAGAGACACACTGACATTCGCCAAAAAATGACCAATTCACTCCCACTTCAATAGTTCAAAACAGGTTGATATGTTTTGCTGAAGTATATGAATCCCATCTACAGGAACTACTAATAGAGCAGTTGAAATGAGATACGTAGTCTTGGAATAATATTGTATCGAGAAATGAATCCTGTTATGTTTACTTTTTAGATTTTAATGAAGTGAGGGAGTTTGATTTCAGTGCAGCCAAGCTTGTTTCGACCTTCCATTGAAGGATCTGACTCTGATGATAAATGTATTTTCATGGCTGACTGATTCCTGCATAATGGTCAAGTGATGTGACATGAGCCTTAAACAAATGTTTGGCGACCAATAAAGCACATGTCTTTCAAAAATATATCCAATCATTACACTGAATTAAATGTGCTGACATTATGGATGGGAGGCCAAACACTGAATGCTTGAACTGCACTATAATTATATGATGAAATGTCCTAAAATTCTATTTTTCCAAATACTACACTGTATCCAAGAATTATAGATGGGAGACCAAGTACCTAAGGCTTTGGCCATACAATGAATACATAATGAAATGTCCTCAAATTTTACTCAAATCCCCAAGTAAAATGTACGTCTTAAAAGTGCATGCATTGTATAGACAGATATATATTAAAGAATTTCCTGGTCTTTAATCATAGCTAAGGTTCAGACTATGTTTATCAATGTGGTACCATGGCTCACTGACCCCTATATAATGGTCATATAATAACCAATCAAATTTTTGATAGATTTTCACAATTGAAAAACCGTAGCCAACAAAGGTGGCAAAAGATTCTATCTTTTTTAAAAAATGTATATGTGTTCCAGTGCTCCTGGCCATACCATTTTGTCTACAGATTTGAAAATTGGTATCAATACTCTGCTACACCCTTTCTAAAAAGTTTTTTTTCTTTTTTTGATTCTTGGAAAAAAACTTTTTGCCCTTTTTGGAGGACTTATTTGATGAGGTTAATGATAACATCTAGATTTTCTTCTATTTTTTTTCTCATTCTATTTTAGATTCTTCCAGTGGAAAATGCCAGTGATGTCAAATGAAGTTTATTCTCTATTATTATCTTTTTTTTCAATGTAATTTTTAAAAGAATTCGAATTTTAATGCCAGGGTTGTTCAATTATTGACTGTGATGGCAAGTCTTTAGTCATATTAGTTCAGATTCTCAAAGTGGTACTATGGCTCACTGATCCCAACATAAGGGTCATGCAGTACCAAACAGCCTTTGCACTCAAATTATTTCAGTCTTTAGTCAAGCAACCAAGGTTATCTATTTTTGAATATTCAAGACAGAATCGTTGGAACTTTTTCACATGCCTGAGAAGTTGACAGGAGCTGGAACTTTGCACGGTAGGGGATTGCAAACTCCCCAGGGTATTTCCCAAAACCCAGTCACTCTTTTGTTGGGGATTTATTTTGATTGGCATCAAACTGGAAAGTCGGAAAGAACTCAAAATAAAAGGGGTCAGCACAGAGTGAATGTTGGTGATGGTTTAAGCTTTGAACCACTGGCTCAACTTCAAAGAAAAACATCAGAGGCATTGAATGAGCCGAGATTAATTTTTCAAAAGATGTTGCTACAAGTAGAGCAGGAAAAGATATTATTGGAAGATTAATCCAAGAAATGATGGGTCAGTTCAAAATTAGTATGATCAGCATAGTTCCCTCTAAGCTTTGCGTGTGTGCCGAATCACACATGTTCTGCAACTGACACACAAAGGAAATTAATGTGCACACAGAGGAAACTAATATGTGCACAAAAGATTTCAAAAGATAGCTTACTAAGTTTCCATTGGAAAGAATTGATTCCCAACATCAAATTGAAAAATGCACATATACTTTTGTCACCAGAAAAACATTTACACAACATGAGATTTTTTGCACCCACTAACGGCTAGAAATCAGAAGGAACATTGTTAATCAGTAGAATCTAAATGAAAAGAGTTTCTTTCAGAATCTAACAGACAGACTATTGTTATTGATTCAATGATTCTTTTGGTTTGACCTCCCCATCTTTGCTGTTCTTATCATAGTATTTCAGCTGGTGTACTCCCTGGCCCTCCTCAGGAAGATGGCTATTGAGACAGACTAGAACTTGTTCAGTAATGATGACAGGTCTGGTTAGTCAGTCAATAGAAACTGTCACATGACCAACGTTTTAAGGAGGAGTGAATAATTAATTTTTTTTTTCCCAAATGTACCCATAGACCACACAAATGAATCACTGTAGCCCACACGTGTATTAGAACTAATTATTTGAAATCATCTTTGAAAGAATAAATCTTTTATCAAAAATAAATCTACAAAATAACAGCACAAGATAGTTGGTCTAAAATGAACATAGAGACAAAAAAAAAAAACGTTTTCAGAGGGTGCCTAGTGGTGTACTCATGCAAATTTTCGAGGTTGTAGCCCCCAAAATGTGACCAGTAGTACCTGGAGACACGCACAGATGAGCAAAGAGAGAAGAATCTTTAGCGCACTTGGCTTATTGTAGCGTTACAGTGATCTGACAAGCTCGATATGGACAGTTATAGGGCTCAGATGAGTTGCAGTGAGTGGTAGTCCTGCACATGTCCTTGTACACCATTTGTCTTATACTTGGGAATTTACGGTAAACCCTTCATTTATGGTGTGGGTGTTGATTATAGAATCCCGTGTGACATGCATTGTTGGGAATGAGCTGAGCCAGTCAATTTATTTGCCGCCTTTTCTCTTCTGTTTGCTGATGATTTCTGGAAAGAAGAAAGAGACGCCTTTCTTTCCTAAAGGATTATCACCCAAAGGAAAATGTAGAATCAATTGTCCAAAATGTCATGGTAACAACAATAGCAACATAATGAATCAATTCAATAGTTTGGACAACTCTTGAAACAAAATATTGTTCACAATGAATAATATATGTCCAACCATGTCCAGCACCAAAGTATCATTATCTCGGATTATGGCTTTTCAATGTTCTTCAAGCCTAATTTTTACTTGTGATATCATTTTCAAGAATTTTTATTTTGTCTAAAATGTTCTGAAAAAAATGTCTGAATGAGGGGGGGGGGAAGAGAGTAATGCCTTTGAGCCAAATATTTCTGATTGTGTTCTTCAACTATGGTTGTGAAAAATAAGACTTGAAAAATTTTCTAAAATGAAAAAAAAAAAAAAAGTCTAAGTCACCAGCACAACCAAAAATTAGAAAGCTCTCAGTGAACACCTACCTTGGCCACTAAAAATTGAATCAAAATCAGTTCATATACGTAGCTATGAAGCAGAGGAGGTCTCTGTAGGAAAAAATATGCGGATCCACCCCAGAATTTATTCTTATGTCCTATCCTTTGACAAAGTTTGCCGCAAGATTCAACCAATCCTTCCTTACCTCAAGGTCTACCCTTCCAAAAGATTTCATTGAAATTCATTGAGAATTATTTGAGATATTATGTGAGGACGTAAAGCTATGATGTACATGGGACCCCCCCCCCCAATTTTTACCTTCTTCTGTAGCTCATTGCCCAACCTTCCATGAAATTTCATTGAAGTTTTTTTAAATATTGTGTGAACAAGGAGAATACGTATACCTCTCCCAACAATAACAGGTGCAAATGCACAAAAGGGTTTAAAATGTGACCAAAAGTTATTTGAGAATTTGAACAAGAAAGCGTAAGAAAGGAAAAGTAAACTAAAAAGAACAAACTGTCTATCATTTCTGGAGAAAAACATTGAAAATTAGAAAGCACTCAGTAGGCACATACCTTTGCCAAACATACACTAAGTGGAAACTGGAAGAAAACAAATTAATGAAAAACAAGGGAGAGAACTCTAAATGTACAATCATTCAGTTCCTTCCTCTTGAAATTGAAATTTAGCCTTTTTACTGACTGTTTATTATTTACATCTTTTCCTGCAGAGTAATAAAAATATATCTCAATCGAAAACAAATTCTTGGATCTACCCAAAATCAATTATTCGATAGCCCACAGGCAAAAGATAACATACCACCACCACAACCACAACCAAAAACAGGTGCAAATACAAAAAAAGGTTATGAATGAGAACAATTATTAGAGAATTTGAATGAGGAAAGAAAAGAAACAATAAGTAAAGCTACAATATGAAACAGGAAAAAAAAGCCACTGAAAAGTAAAATAATATTTTCCTCTGGCGAACTTCTATTTTTCTTAATTTCCAAAAAATTTTGAATTCTTTATCTTATTTATGCATCTCTACTAATGTTTGTTCCAAGTTTTCATTTCTTTTATATTTTCCAAAATCAGGGCAAGAGAATAAGACAATCCGAAATTCTAAATAAACATGTCTGGTTACTCACTCAATAGAAACTGTTACATGATCAGTATCTTTTGATAGCATGCCATATTTGGGGGATTAATCTCATATCTATCTGTCTAATGACCATTATTTGTCATTGTTCATTTCAGTCTGTTTATATCTTATCATCTATCAATTTCAATCTTCCCAAATCTATCTATCTGTCTAATGACAGTTCTTATTTATATATCTATGTAATGACTGTTTATATCAGTCTATCTCTGTTCATATCTATATTTATCTGTTTAAATAACATTTCATATGTCTATCTGTTCATATCTCTCTATCTATCTATCTAATAACAGTTCATATGTCTATCTCAGTCTGTTCATATTTATCTAATGACAGTTCATATCTGTCTATCTCAGTCTCTACATATTTATCTAGCTATCTGACAGTTCATATCGGTCTATCTCAGTCTCTACATATTTATCTAGCTATCTGACAGTTCATATGGTCTATCTCAGTCTCTACATATTTATCTAGCTATCTAACAGTTCATATCGGTCTATCTCAGTCTCTACATATTTATCTAGCTATCTGACAGTTCATATCGGTCTATCTCAGTCTCTACATATTTATCTAGCTATCTGATATTTCATATCTGCCTATCTCAGTCTCTTCATATCTTTATAACTGTTCATATCTATCTATTCAATGACAGTTCATATTTGTGATTATTCATTTGTTCATCTATCTGTTCATATCTTATTATCTATCAATTTATTCAAAATTTGAAAAAATGGTGATCAATGAATTACTTATTTTTCTTGCCTTTTGTTGGTTTGCTAACAAGTGTGAATTTTCAAAAAACAACCACAAACACTGCCAGACGCAAACTAAGGGACCAATTTAGCGTAAAATTTCATTGTAAATTAAACAATTTCGAACTCTAAAACTGAAAATTTTGAGGAGAGGGGGGGGGCTGGTTGAAAGAGATTGGGGACCACTTCTGCTCACACAGCAGATGTATAACAAGCCAGAACACTTTTGTTGACAATTTGATTGGTTGTTGAAAGAAAAAAAATAGGCACTTTCTATTAAAATTGTTCAATAGTTGTAATAATTGTAAAATTTCATAAAAATGACTAGACTGATTTATTTAAGTTTTGAGCAATTCAATTTATAAAAAAATTAGATTCACTTACTAGCAGAGCAGCTATCAAGAATGATAGGATTATTTACAAATGGATTTTGCCTAGGATCAGAATATTGAATCGTCAATTTTTTGTTTTTTGATTGCTAACAATTCATAATATTTCCAATTGCTAACAATGAATAAACAATTCCAAGATTAGCCAATCAAAGGGCTCAAGGCCTGAATGAAAAAGTACTAGTATATTTCTAAAGAGATTTATGGCACATATATATATATATATATATATATCGCAGCAGTCTTAGATACTTCAAGATAAATATGCTACAGGTGTCTCAAAAGGGTTAATATTGTTGGATTCTTTGTTTTAATGCCTGTCAAAAATACTGGATCACTTTAAGAAAAAAACAATAAGAAAAAAATCTCTTGTTTTGAGAATGAACATGTTACCTCCACTTGATTGCAAAGAAAGAGAAAAGTTAATAGAGGGACTGAGAGAGAGAGGTAAAGAGAGTTAGGGTTAAAGAGAAAAGGAAGATGGAGAGAGGGAGTGAGAGAGAGTGATCAATACTCATTTAGAACTCTCCCTCTATCACTCTTCCACTTGAAATAGAGGTAGAGAGAGAGGAGAGAGAGAGAGAGAGAGAGAGAGAGAGAGAGAATGAAAGAAGGGAGATAGGGAGAGGGAATGAGGAAAGAGAGAGATCAATGCTCACTTTAGAGCCTTCACTCTATCAATCATTTGACCATCCAATCAATATGACCAGTCTGTTAGATTCGACCCATGAGAGTCACATGACACATTTACACTGAATTTAAGCAAAAGAAGCCAAGACGAGACGAGAAGCCAGACTGGACATGAAAGAGAAACGATTCAGTGAATGCAAATAGATTTGATTCGGACAATAAATGGTTCAATAAAATTATACATTAAGCTGAGCGATTAAAACGAATGCTCAGTGCATGCATACTTGCACAAGGCATCCAGTATAGTAATGGTTCTCAACCTTTTTATGCTCATGGACCCTTTTTTCTATTTTTAATATATATTTATTACTATTGGCTCTTCAATATCTCATTTATTTCACGTGTTCTTCCAAAAATATGACAGGGTCCAAATAACCCAACACTGGGTAACAGGATAATGAAAATTTCATCAGAGAGCAACCATGATTACTCAAGTAGAGAGAGAGAGAGAGAGAGAGAGATGTGGATGGATTGAGAGAGAGAGAGAGGGATGTGGATGGATTGAGAGAGAGAGAGAGAGAGATGTGGATGGATTGAGGAAGAGAGAGATGTGGATGGATTGAGGAAGAGAGAGATGTGGATGGATTGGAGAGAGAGAGAGATGTGGATGGATTGAGAGAGAGAGAGAGAGATGTGGATGGATTGAGAGAGAGAGAGAGATGTGGATGGATTGAGAGAGAGATGTGGATGGATTGAGGGAGAGAGAGATGTGGATGGATTGAGAGAGAGAGAGATGTGGATGGATTGAGAGAGAGAGAGAGATGTGGATGGATTGAGGGAGAGAGAGATGTGGATGGATTGGGGAGAGAGAGATGTGGATGGATTGGGGGAGAGAGAGATGTGGATGGATTGAGGGAGAGAGGGATGTGGATGGAATGAGTGGGAGAATGGATGGATTGAGATAGGTACAGTCGAATAAGACAAATCATGTTATGTGAAAATAATGATTGTCCACGAATGACTGATGAGATACTTCATCAATGTGTCACACATTGACATTGTAGGTATACATGGTTTTCAAAGAACATTTTTCACTAAAATTTTTAAAATAAATCTTACTCGGAAACAAAAAGAGTTAAAAATATCCAGTCTCCAGTGGTTAATAAAAGCCTTTATTTGCAATATAACATGACTTTATCATTGATCAACACTTAATCAAACGTTAGAAATTATTCAGAAATTACCATATTTGATAGAATATAAGATTTCCTTGGTTGACAACCAAATGGACATCATGTCTCACAACATGGATCCCCAGAGATCACATAAGAAACCGAGGCCGACAGAACACAAGATGAAGAGTTGAACTTGACAGATTCAGGAAATACTGGCTCTGCGATGCCCATGATAGGGAATTGTGGCGAATCCTGGGGAAGGTCTATGTCCAACGATGGACGTTAAAAGACTGATGATGATGATGATGATGATGATGAAGATTCCCTCCCCACCCTGTCCCATATCGCGGCTGGGAATATCAAGAAAAAAATGTATTTCCCTGGATTCCTCTCATTTATCAAACAGGTTTATTCAAAACTCTTCATGTTATGGTCAGTTGGAGGCTGAACAACAAAGAAAAGATTTACCCTTTCAGATATTTTGGGGGGGAAAAGACTGGGAAAGGTAGTTTTCACCAAAAAATAGGAGCATATTAGATCTAGAGAGTAACATACGAGTTATTCCCCACTCCTTTGGATCAGGCCTTCTCATCGTGGGTGAGAGGGTTTGAAAATTGGAACCTTTCACTCTGGGGTCTGGGAACGTGCCTCTGTCCACCTCCAAGTACACTATATTACATGCAGATCGAACTGTGGGTTGTACTTACACTACAGATGGAAGTGAAAGTAGCACATTCTACACAACCAGAACGCCTGACAAGGTTGAGATATATACCGAATATATCCTCTAGCACTCCCTTCCCTTGGAAATAAATCCTCTAGCACTCCTTCCCCCCCTTAGAAATATATGCTTTTGCCCTCCCCTGGAAAGGTGGCAGCAGATGCCGATGCCAGCATTCACCTGTAGTTCAAATGCATCATGAAAGTAAAATCATTTAAAAGGAAGAAATGATTAGGCATAAAATAATTAAAAAGAAAAGAGGGAAAGAAAGAAAGAAAGATGAAAAATTCCTTAAATGAAAAATTTAAGAAAACATTTTTTCTTTTTTCTTCTCTTTCAGATTTGTCCATACATCTCAATGAAATACTTTTTGGTCGCTTAGTCCCAATTATGTTAATCAACAGAAAGAGGATGGAAAGAAGAGTTGTGATGTCATTCAAAGGTGTGACGTCATTAAAAGAACTATTCCGATCTTTTTTTTCTCACCAGTTGTTATAATGTCATGATAGATTCTATGAGGTTTACATTTATGTATTTCAAAAAAAGCCAAAAATGGCCATTTACACTCTTTATTGAAAATAATACTTGAAAAATATTTCCATACTGCAATATTTTACAAGTATAATAATCAAATGTTGCTCTTCTTCCTCCTGCTACTACTTACACATAGTGGACACATCATTGAACTTATGGTTCTTGTTTCTATATGAACAATTTTTTGTTTTTCTCTTTCAAAAACAAATGAATAAATGAATCAACCTTATTAGAAGGAATACAAGATCCCCCCCACAATAACTCAAAAAATGAATACAACCGTTATTGTCCAGTTCCATATCAGTCAGAATAGAGAATGCATTTTTTTTTCAATGTTCCCTGATAATATAAAAGGGTTCTTAAGTACAGTAAATTGTTTCCTTAGAATAAGTCTTATTACTTTGCTTTGAAATTTTATCTACTGACCGTTTTTTTAAATAATATCATCTAGGATTTAAATTGAAGATGCATTCCTGACATAAAATTCAAACAGTGTTTATTTCATTTGCTTATTTCTTTGTTCGGTTGGAAACAAGGAATAAATACAATAAAACGCCAACTCTGTAGAATAGAGACGAAAATTAACAGACGAGAATAGCTATTAGGAATAAAGGTTGTTTTTTTTTTTTTTTTCAAAATTGCAAGAGAATTATCTCCCTTGCACTCGTCTGATTTGTGAAATAAAACTAACAGCCGGCTGACTGTGGAGAAACATAATAAGATAAGACACGAATACAGATTTGTTTAGAAATAATGGGACAATTACAGGAAAAGTTCAATTACCTTTTAACAAAAGGTGCAAGACGTTGATAAAAATCATATCCAAAGAAAAAAAAAAATTCAAACGGATTTTGCACATAGAAAAGCATCTAAAGTAATTAACCAAAAAAAAAGAACATCTTCCCTTTATTCTCTCTGCTGTCTTCTTGTTGAGTCAGCAGTTTCCTAAGAGTGAAGTTCCTGGAACTATTAAGAAATTAAAGAAGCTCCATACTGAGTGTCTGTGCAATATAATGTAGGCAGCAGAGTTAATACTTGAATTAACCACATTGTGAAATCATTCACTTTTACATGGTCATTAGAATCTATGCCATTACTGTATATTTCAGCAGATAAGATGAGACCCCTACTTCAGTCCGAAGTTCATGGTTCTAGCTCACTGTTCATTCAATGTTTTTGTATCAGGCATATAAGACGACACCGTTCTATGGGGTATTTTTTGGATGCTTCAACTGCCGTCTCATCCATCGAAATATACATGGTATTCCACTTGTTTGTATGTATGTATGATAGTTATGCTTTTCTACCAGGGATCAGAGTGTAGTATCTGCCTGATCCCTAACCCTTCTGAGCTGGTTATCGGTTGTGCTTTCTAACCGAGAAGCCTACAAAATATCAAGTGGGAAGGAATAGAGAAAAGCAAGGCATGAAGGAAAAAAAGGTAGGAGGTGAGAAAGCTATGGAAAAACCAAATGAATGCCAGGTAAAAGAAATATATATATATATATTGGATGGGGGACAAAAGAAAGATAGAGAGAGATGAGGTATCTGGCCAGGTACCAAGAGAGAATTTCAGGTAAAGATGGAAAAGTGTAAATAATGATACATTAAAAAGACAGAAGTGAGAATGCAGAAGTAGATATTTGTGAATTCCTTATTCCTTTTATGCATATGATATAGATAGAAACATGGAGAGCAATGAAGATAGGAATGAGGAGATAGAGAGTGAATGAGAAAATATAGAGAGAATGAGAAGATACAGAGAGAATGAGAAGATACAGAGAGAATGAGAAGATACAGAGAGAATGAGAAGATACAGAGAGAAGAGCAGAGGCATGAGATAATGGATAATCTTACTTGTGAACACCCGTGGAATTTCCATGGGTCCTGCCAGTAAAACATAATCATCAGGACTTTAGGCTTTAAGAGAAAACTCTTTAATACATGAACGAAGATTAGTTGAAAGAAAATCTGGAAAAGACTTGACTTGAATGCTGTGATAAAAAAGATACATTAAGCCATTAATTGTGAATGATGGGAATTCTATCATTGCGGTTCTACAACAGTCTTAGTAAAATTTCCATTCTACAGTGAGTCAAGGCTTTTATCATACAGTGGACAAGGGCTTTTATCTTGAAATGGATAGCAATTACTCTTCACCACTTTCTGCTGTTTAGAGTAAAGAGAAGCTTTACGATTAGAAAAGTTATAAACTTAGAACTGGCATAAAATCCCAAATCACCGTAGCCCCACAAATCACCCAACCAATTAGCTATAAGGGCTACAGATTCTTCTCTCTTTGCTTGTCGATGTGTCTGTGTCTCCAGGCACTCCCAGCTATATTTTCAGAGCTACAACCTTGAAAATGTGCATGATTACGCCACTAGGCACCATCTAAAAATGCCCTCCCCCCAAAGTGCTCTTTTGGGACTCTATAATCATTTTAAACCAACAATGCCCAAATCTTGTGCTAGTATTCTTAAGATGATTTTAGGAAAAACAGGTCCATTTTTTTCAGACAAAAGATGTATTCCTTTTCGATAATGTTTCAGAGTTTTTTTTAGATAAGTAGCTCTGGTACACACGCAGGCTATTGTGATTCATTTATGTGAGGTACGGATATTTAATTCTAAATTATTTGTCCTAAATTCTTAGATGAAGCATTGCCATTAACAATTTTTGACCAGTTGATATTTTCATCCAATTTTTCTTGCTTTGTATTGTATCATTTTACATTCTGCAACTGTTCAATATTAGTATTACTAATCATTATAACTTGAACTTTTTTATTGAATGGTCCATTGTCAACCATATCAATTTTTTGACAAACACTTCTTTCATCTCAATTTTAAATGTTTCATAAAAGAGATACAAGCCAAAAATTAATAATGGTTGATAGTACTTCATTTAATGAAAAAAATTCAATACTACAACTAATTATACTGTAAGTGTAGGTAAAAATGGAATAACATCAGAAGAATAATGAGTAAGTGTTAGATTTTATCTTCAGCCACCTGCAGAACTTTTGCAATTCAAGTGGTAATGTTATTTCTCATGGTGAACACAAAAGGTAAGTGACAGATCACTAATAATGCTCTTAGAACCAGCTAGATAAAAGCACATAAATAGATTTTTAACAAGTATTTATACATTTTCTTTTATATTGAAATCAAACATTTTCTTCTGAGATCAAGAGCAGTACCTGTCATAAGATGCGTCCTCTAACTTCATGACCCTCAGGGTGCTGCTCTATCTACAGACATCACTCACAAAATACAGAGTACTAAAAAGCATCACAAATCAGGGTGTGTGATCAGATTTCATAACCTTCAGTTCGCAGCACAACTCATAGACTCACACACCCCACAGAGTCTGTGTAAGGACATCACCCAAGAAAACCCAAGGTACTCGAGAAGGATTGCTTTTCTGCTAAAACTTTGTTCAGAATCAATCAATCAAGGAGACTGAAAATACAAACTAACATTACTATTTGGAAGAGTTGAAACTAGTTAGATAGCCTTAAACTACTCTAATATATATATATATATATATATATATATATATATATATATATATATATGTTGAGAATATAATCATAGTTAGCGCTTGTTCAAATGCTTAGGAGCTGTGCAGTATGCTCTCAGATTTCCAAAACTTCAGTTCACTGCTCTACCCATTAACTAGCACATTCAGTAAAGTCTAGTGAAGGACATCACCCCAGATAGCCCAGGGTATTTTTCTTCTGTGACCAAGAGCCACATCAACCAAGACATATCCTCAGATTTCCTAACCTTCAGTTCACTACTCTACTCACAGACTCACACCCCACTGAGTCTACATAAGGACATCACCCTAGAAAGCCTCCAGGTACTTAAGAGCGACTGATAGCTTTGTCTCAATTCAGACAAAATCATGGCTTATTGTTTCCTTCAGTCTGTGACGGTTGTTTTGAATCATTTGCTTCACTTACCAGCAAGAATTCTTCTTCTATCGTTTGTCTTCCTGTAAAACAATTGTTTTTCTGATACCACCCAAAAATAACCACTTAATCCCCAGACTTTGGTGTCTTCAGACAGATGATAAGTATTTTAGATTTACTTCCTAAAAGTACTTAAGTCATCATCATTCCACCAATGCGGACTTCCTCCAATAACAAGAAAAAAATCATACTATTTCAACTAAAATATCATCTTGAAATGCAAGATGATTCCTAAATATTTATTGTGTAATGAGATGTATCAACATGATTTCACAGCTTTTTATCCACTGTACACTGACGACAAAACATAACTCCAAAACTTTAAATCAGAGGGAATAACTACTGACCAAAGTTACCTCCCCTGTATTTTTAGGTAATTAATTTTTTTTTTCAATCCAATTCACAAAAGAGTTGCATTTTAAAAAATCCTATTGTGTTTTGGAGTATTTCCAATTTAAATGAATTTAAAAGTTAAGTAACAGTGTGCATGATCAATATTAGATGACAATTTAAAAATTTTCAGTGAAAAATCGCTGACTACTCTCACTTTGAGCAAATTAAAAAGAAAGTCAAGCAAATTAAAAAAAAATACAAAGAGCAGATTCAAAAGACAAGCAAAAGAATCGGTGAACATAAGTAATCACATATATTCAGTTACTGTTACAGCTGCTGCAAATGTTAATTTTTTCAAGTCAAATTAGGTGAAACTTGTCTCTTGATATATTTTGTTTAAATGATAAATCATTTTTAGTTATAACCAAGGTATCAAATTTATTACTTTCTCAGATTTACTGAATTTAATAGAGTAACCTGTAACCAGAATTTGTATAGACCAACGTCAAAAGCTTGGTACAGAAAATCTGAAAAAGTAATAAATTAATAATTTTTTTTTTTGCTATACAGAAAGATAAACTAACCTGATTGAAAGCCTTTGTCCACTGGTCAACCAGTTGGTCGACTGACACTTGACCATTACGCACACGGTCCAATGCAGACTGTCCATCCGAATCAAATAAGAGCTTGGTTTGTTCTTGAATAAAGCTGTCCAAAGATTTCTTCAAATCTGAAAAAAGAAAGGTACAAATATCATCAAATTCTCATTTAAAATACACCAAATATTGTATACAACAGGTCAATGGTATCTAAATAGAGTATTACGTATATACATATATATATATATATATATATTCCATCATTCTCTGTTCATACTCTAAAGGGTTGTTTAACTTTGGTGATCCTAAGAGAACCGGTGTATCCAACATGATTTGACAGTAACCCCTTCAACTTTAAAACCTATCACTGATGCATTGAGCATGCAAGCCAAATTTGGTTAGGTTGTGCCCATATTTAGGTGGTTTCTATAGCGTGACAGACAAACAGACAGTATCACTTATATACATATGGATTGTTCTGAGCAACACGCATTTTCTTGGACTGTAATATCTTATTACCAGATTCTTCCGAGGAAGAAAAAAAAAAATCCGAAGTAGCAATTGGCTAGATCTACATTTCTGAGAAACAGCAAAGTAATAAAACATTTATGTCTAGTAAGAGTAATGTTGCTGAATCCATTAGGAAACAGATGTACCTTGTCTATAAAAAAAAAAAATTCCACATAGTTCATCCAACAGTTCAACCATGCATTTACAAACAGAGTAACTCTGAGCAGAAGAAAAATTGGAAAACGAAATTTTAAAAAAATAAATAAAATCGGAGATTTATACACTTATTTATTTGGACTAGTGTCCTCCTCTTGGTTGTTATAGTCACGATGTTTCGTTCGTTGTACCCTCCGGTCTTCTTCAGATGTCTGTCTCAGTTGGTAACCTTTCAGGAATTTCAAACTGAAGCTTATATCTAATCTACAGTTACTAACTATGTCAGACATCTGGAAAAAGCCAGTAGGTACAACAGCTGAAACATTGTGACAAGAACAACCAAGATGAGAACACACGTTTGATTAAATTAGAGTATCAGCTTATGAGAGATGCCATGCAGATGGCTATGTTTTTTTGTCTGAAACATTTGTCAAGGGAGATAACTATGAATCTTCAATTATAAAGTAGTCTCCCTTATTTATTTTGCCAATAAGTACAAAATACAAGTTCATTCTGGTGGAGCAACATGATCTTTTTGATATTTTTCTAGATTCAGACTATACAATAGCAAAATTATTAGTTCGAGTGCATATCTATTCTTATTCCGATTTTGACTCAACTTATTCTTTTACAGTCTTTGAGTTATCAACAGCATTTAACCAGTAAACCGTGTGTCTTCATATTGTGTTTTGTGCTTTCATACAGCTTTCAAAAAAATAATGGGGGGAGGGGGGCTAAAAAAGTGGTTCTATTTAAAATGCAACACCAACACAATACTGACTACTGATTTCCAGTCCACAGGATATCTCTAAATAGCTATACAGCACAACACAATATCTCCAAAAGTTCTCAACAAATTACGGTGAAATTATCTGGAAGGGTGGGCAATAGGCCAATGGAGGAGTCTTTACCTTTCGGAGCAGACCCAACAATTTTTCACAGATAACTCCCATGCATCATGGCTATATGAATACAACATGATATATTGAATAACAAGAAGATTCTTATTTAGATTTATTTAGAACTATGACATGGGTTATTAGAATATGGAGAGCTCCCAGTGAAAAATGCTCCTTCATGTCACGTCATCCCATACTCTTTGAAGCAACAGACTGCTATGATGGCGCAATCACACTTGCAGTTCCTTCAGGAAGCGTTTACATGTGGTTAAATACTTCTGCCATTTTTTGACTGTTTGGGTAAACAAGTAACACCAATTATTCCTCCCCTCAAAAACTCAAACAAGCGTTCTAGATTGATTAAATGTCTTCTTCCAAATTCTCCAACCAGAGAGTATATATTAGGAACTATCAATATTGGTTTCTTAGTTGGTCTAGTTGGCTATCTAAATACATACATATATATATATATATATATATATACATATATATTTATATATATATTATTGTGTCATCCACAGACAGCTGTTTTGTTGTATTACAACTCTTCAGTGTGGCTACAGACTATCCATTATCCCATCCAGTACCACGAGGCAGGGATGAAACCTTCGCTTCAGACCCAGAGGCCAGTATCCTACCTCTGCACTAGGAAACTGTACAGTCAGTAAAGCTGAATTTATGCGATATATTCATTTAGCTTATATTTCCCATCCACCAGAGTGCTCTATTGCATGCAGAGGCTACGCCAATCAAGCTGGAGGGCTGAAAATTTGAGCATTTACTCCTTATTATGTCTAAAAAAAAAAAAATGTTTTTTGTTGTAATTTGAAAATTCCATCTCTCATTTTATGTTTACAGTGAGGGTTCAAGTTGTAATGTTTTTGCTTAAATCTGCCCCTTGGCTTGTTAACGGTCAGCATTCATGCTTGCTTCTTGAAAATTCAGACTTTTTTTAGAGATCACGGCCTAACAAAATGCGAGAGTACTTCATCAATGATCCCTCCTCTTTCCAATTTTTTTAATTGATCACACCCAACACAGCATGCTACCAAAAGACATTGGTCACATGACGGTTTCTACTGAGTGACTAATCAGACCAGTTTGTTTTTTGTGTTATTCATGCTACAAACCCAAAATTGTCTTAAATAATAAATATGTTTGCAAGTGTCTGTCTGTGAAGCCAGACAAATTAGTTCTGCAAGCATATTAAGTTAGAACAATACTTTGCAGAAGAAGAAGAAAAAAAAAAAATCAACCTGATGATCAGATAATATTTGAATTTAATTTGATGCAAGAAAGTTGATGCTGTAACCTGTTTGGTGGACAAAATAAACCTAATCTCCAAGTCTATAAAACACCATTTTGCAGTATAAAAAGCCGTCTAAGTGTCGGGTAATATTGGAATAAAATAGAACAAAATAATAAATGAAATTCGATGTGTTTCAGTGAAAAAATAAATTGCAGATACAAATGGATTTAAAATGAACATAAATTCTACAGAATAAAAATTTGATAACAAACTCAAACATGTCAGACAATTACCATACCTGTTTTCAACTCAAAAGTGTTAAATTCTTAAATATATATGGTAAGTAAAAAAGATAGAGAAAAACAAAGAGAAAACCTGGTGGAACAAATATATATATATACTCACACACACGTATAGATTAATAGATAGAGAGATAAATAGTACAAATCAGGAATACAATACAATATAATATAATACAATTTCCGATGTGTGATGGTCTATTTCATGAAGTGCTCGATACATTCAAAATCAAACATTAAGTTGAGATAGAATAGAGCTTAAAATCTGACGAAATAAAGAATTCACTACATAAACATGTTTATATTTCTGCTCTGTTTCTGAAACAGGGTAGAAATATAAACATGTTTATGTAGAGAATCCTTCACTTCATCATTATATATATATATATATATATATATATATATATATATATATATGTATGTATATATATATATTCTGAGCTCCAATCACCCAGGTCAGTTATAGTCACTCAAAGAAGTGGCAGACCTCTACAGCTAGCTCGGGCATCTGCCACCAGAAGGAAACGCCAACAAAACCTACAACCTAGAGATCTTGCTCCCGTCTTTCCACCTCAGTGAACCATGGCTTGCAAACACTTGGTTTAAGGAGTGAAGACACCTTGAAAATCCATTGCACTGGTCTTTCGGCTATTCATACACAGGCCCTGCCAGTTTAGGACTGTGAAGATGTGGAAAACCCTCTCAGATCTTTGTTCAAAAAGCCATCAATATAAAAGATCATATAAGCTCTCTTTCTTTTTCTTTTTAAATATCAAGCACTTTTTCTATAAAAAGAACATCACATACAGTGTATGTGACATGGCCTTGAAAATAATATAGCAAGCTAAGTCAAAGCTTGAAGGAGGGTGGTATTTGATCAACTCTTCTGGGGAGCCATATCAAAACTTTTGTTTGTAAATACTCAAAACAGTTACTTGGTTAAAAAACTAATGATCCCCACAAAAAAAATACATATAGTACTATAATATCTTATCATCACCAGTCTTTTATCATCTGTAGTTTGACATAAACCTTCCCCAGGATTTGCCACACCTCTTTATTGTGAGTGTCGCAGAGTCAATATTTTCTGAACCTGTCCAGTTCATCTCATCATCTCATATTTTGACGGCCTCAGTTCCGCTTTTGATCTTTGGGGATCCATGTGAATCTTGATGTTCATTGGTTGTCAACCATTCTTGCAATAAGACCAGTCCATTGCCATTTGAGTTCCCTAACGGTTTCTATGTCTCGGACTCCTGATTTTCCCCCGAATATACCGCGTCATCTTGTGGTGTCTTCATGTTATGTTGAGCGTGATTCTCTCAAGTGCACATTGCATGGTTCCCAGTTTAAGGATCAGTCTCTCGGTTAGGTTTCTATAACAAATCTGATGTGTTTTTTTTTTCCCCCGATATATAAAGTGCAGAATATTTTATTTTTTCGGTTTTCCACTAGCAAGTTGCCTTCCTGCTGGTCGTTTAGACATGATACTGAATGGAAATTTTAATAAATTGGGAAAAGTAATCACATAATTGTAGAAAGCGGCAACTGTGTGACACGTAGCCACCATAATAGGTGGTGAAGCAGCAAATTACTACGAAACTCACAAGTTAAAAAAAAAACATCTTGTTTTCTGATAATTCTGGAAGCCACATAAATGGTCTGGTACCTGTATATACAGTAAAACTACCTGGTAAAGCCAGGGTTTTTTTATCAAAAAAAAAAATTTTTTTTTTAAAAAGACGTGTACTGTTGGAAATATACTGACATTTTGTAATCGAATCCTGAAGAGACACACATATTGGTTATTTGTTTCTAAAACTTGAAGATAAGTAATTATAAGAAGCCTTGTAAAATTATCAAAGTCTCCATGATTAGAGTTTTTCAGTCTTAGAAGTTATTTTATTACAAATAAATGTTTTTTTGTTTTTTTTCAAAGAACGTAGCATTTTAGACTTTACGTCATTTCAGCTTACAAGTTTTTATGAGAACGCTCCACGTTCAGATAGTGGAGAAAAGCTGCACATACTGGTATTTTGCTTCCTCAACTAGGAGATAACAATGAAGAAGCCTTGTAAAATTATCAAAGTTTGCACGATTCAAGTTTTCCAGTCTTACAAGTATTTTTTTTTTCACAAATAAACGTTTTTTAAAATGCATTTTGTATTTTAGACGGATTCAAAGGTGTAGCAGAGAGAGGGATGAGAGGAGTCAATTTGAAAATGCTCCCCCGGGCCCTAAATGGAGGAGGTCCCCACAAAAGCTGTTTAAAAAAGTTTTGAGCTGGTTCATTTTGATTCATTCATGCCACTTTTTCAATTTAAGGCAAAAAGCGAAAAAAGGGCTCAGAGTTTGTTTTACAAGCAGTTGTTATAGAAGCAGTGTACACCCTATTCCTCGGTCTCCTACCCACTGTCTCCCATACTTCCCACCACCCTAAGCTCTAACAAGTCAGCCTAAGATACTATCTCACCGTTTTGGGGGTCAGGGAATGCTCAAATATTTTTCCCATATAAATTGATGGCAACTGCTTCACACCATTTTTGCTTACGAAAGGTTTTCATAGGAACACTCCACTTTGTGATAGCTGGGATGGGGTGGACCTCTATATCCAGGTATTTTGTTTCTGTGACTTAAAGATAACAGAGAAACCTTATAAAATCATCAAAGTTTGCATGATTTGGGTTTTTCAGTCTTAGAAATATTTTATTTCAAATAAATTCTTTTTTTATAAAGGCACTTAATTTTTCACACAGAATATTTGAACGTTCTGATGCAATTGTTCACTTTGAAATTTTGCTTAAATGTATCTGTGAAATGCACACACAAAATCTTACATACAAAATTAAAAAGCATCTTGGAAATAATTCTGCATGAAATATTTTTAAAACTCCTACTACACAATTCGATCGTTTCTTGTTTCTTTTTTATATTAAGATATGTATGAAACAGAATTTCCATTCGTGACAGGTAAGGGTTACACGATTTTTGCCAACATGCAACTTGATGTTGTTGAAAAATGAAAGCATTCAAATAAAGATAGAAGATCCTTTGAACTTTGAAATATTCTTCATGAAACCCTTCACCGGAAAAAGGATAAAAATTGGCTCATTTTTTTTTTATGCTCGACTGAAATTACGTAAGTAGAGCAGAATTAATTATAAATGATTCAGAACAACCGACCAAAACAGTCAACATAGGTTTCTTCTGTTGGCTGTACCTACAGAGCTAGAAGGTTGAAAATTTGAATATTTACTCCTTATTAGGACTAAACAAACACATCTTGTTTTTTTTTATTAAACCCTCCCTTGAATGCGTTTTTAGTAGGGGATTTTATTTGCAATCAAAGTTTTTGCTAATTTTTGAAGACTTTTTAGTGATCCCACGAAAAGGGAGAAAAGTGATTTACTTATTGATCACCCTTTTTTCCAATTTTTTAATCGATTATTCCCAACACGGTATGCTGCCAAAAAACGTTGGTCATATGATGGTTTTTACTGAGTTACTAACTAGACTTGATTGGAATCGATTTGAATTTGCCTCAAATTTAAAATGTTGTGACAATGACAACCAAGATGAAGACAATTGACTGAGCAACTCGGTGTATAAGATTGATGATTCATCATCTCAGAAATCCAGACAGAAATTAGTCAATTAATAATTGAACAACTATAGCTATCAAAGATGGTGAAGGGTTCTATCCTTTATTATACTTTATATGTGTGTTTGTTCGTGTGTTCCAGTGCTCCTGGCCATACTGTTTTGTCTACAGACTTGAAAACTGGCATCAGTACTTCACTAGACTCCTTCTAACAATGTTTTTATTTCTATTTTGAGGGCCTTATTCTGACAGGTTCATTAATAACATCTAGATTCTGGAGAATCTAGATGTTTCCAGATGTTTTCCTGTGGAAAATATTAGTGATGTCATAATTTTTATCATTATTTTAGGAAAAGAAAAGCTTTTTCGATTTTTTGGGGACCTTATTTTTATGGGTTTATTAATAATATCTAGATTTGCTAGGATCTCAATGTTACCAGGTGTTTTTTTAACTCTATTTCACATGTTTTCCTATGAGGTCATAAATAGAATTTATTCTCACCATATTTATTCTTGGACAAAATTTTTTTACCTGACTTCAAAATTTGACGGTAAGGTTTTCAATCATTGACTGTGATGGCAAGCTATTAATAATTTTTGCAACTATTCATTTACATTTCAATTGTTGGTTTTTATCGCAACTATACTCAGGCTGGGTTCCCTTGAGCATTGATTGAAAATAACAGTGTGGGTCAGAATAAGGAATAAGTTCCAGATGAGAATCAAACTCACAACCCTCTATGCCTACGGATTGCTCGCTTAAGGCATGATCCTTCATACCACTGAAATACAGGAACTCAGAGGCAAGTGTCAGTCCAAATCAAACTCTCCAACTCACTCTTATCCACAATCTCTTCAGCGCCATGTTTGTTATTGACTTGTAGCTCAGTTCAATCTAATTTTATTCCTATTTTCATTCATTTTATTACATGAAGAATTGTAAATCGTTAAAAGCAACAATACTTAAGATGAATGTAAATAAAAGTCATAAAATTGATAATAATGATCTACGTCTACTAATTGATGTAGATAACTTGGAGCCGAATGAAAAGAGAGGTTCTTACAAATATTCGGTTCTCCAATTCCGTTTCAGTAACTGTTACACCACTTCTCTCCTCCACCTGAAACACTGACTTGAGACCAATAATTGGAACTAAATTAAGGGTCTTGTTTTCAGTTGATAGAAACGTCCGCAAAATCCCTGTCTGAATCAGTTAAGCGAAACATCGTCATTGGCGCTTATCTTCCTGAAAGGCTTTTGGAATTCAACCAAATAATTTTCCACGATAATGAATCTATCCTGATGAGTGTTTCCCAACAGTCCTCATCTTCCCATACACCATTTTTGAAAGACTTTTCACGGCCACTCGTGAATCAGATCATACGCTAGCCCAATATTATTCACAACAAAGATCTCGCCCGACTTCTGCACAACTGATAAGTTGAGAGTTGATCAGAAACGGTCGTATTTGGCAGAAATTTGTAATCAAACAAGTAAATAAAGACGAGAAGATTGAAACAAGATAAATTGGCGAGTGAACAAGTATTGGTGGATTTATATTAACACAAATGTCGTTGAGAGAAAATTTGACGCCTCGGACAAGTATGAGGCACCAAGATTACTTGAGGCCAAAGAGTGCATGTCATCTTTAAAGGAAAAAAAAATGATTTTCTAGTAAACCTGGAAGAAATATGAGACAAACTTTCTCTCACTCTCTCTCTCTCAATATATATATATTAAAGCAGGGTTTGCCAAAAGGGTTGATGGTACTATCCAAAGGGGTGATAAACATCTTTGGAGATATATTTCTGTTTACTTTGTATTTTACTATTGTTTTCTTGTAAATCTCACAATTTTGATGTACAGTTGGGCATCACAAACTTGGTAACAAAAGAATATTTGGCAATTTTTGAGAATCAAATGAATATCAAATTTTGTGAAAGTTCTCTTTTATTAATAAGTAAAATATTATTCTTTCTGAAAAACAATGTTTTAAAAGCATGTATAAAGCGTGAACATTATTAATTAAAGACAATTTTAAAAAAAACATTTACAGCAGATATTTTTTTTGTAAAACCCAGAAACATAGGTAATTGTTTGGAAGAGGTGCAAAGACATTTTATTGAGATTTCATAAAATTGAACAAGTATTTTATTGATATTAGGGTACTCTTAAATTCTGGGCTATTCATGTAACTTTGTTGCATCAATGACCCAACTCTGTAGTACCCAAAAGTAGGCTTAGCCTATGCTACACAAAAAATCAGGGAATATCAGAAGCTCCTGAGGTTTCTGAGTTTATAATGCTCAACTGTAAACATTATTCATTTGTGATTCAGTTCTTTGTAAGAATACTTGGTATATTTTAGTATGTCATGTAAGTACATTTGATATCTTTTTTTTGGCAGCCCTACTTGGGAGTCAATGAGTGAACAAAGATTCCATGGAAGGGTACATAGTCTGAAAAGTTTGGTGACCCATGCAACAAAGCTATAGGAGGTCAAGTGGCATAGCAGTAAATGGAACGGCCAATGGATGCAAAATTTGACTTAGACTGTTTATTTTCCCTTCGAACTGATGCCCTTCTCTTCCAAGCTAAAGATAAAATAGTAGGGCAGACTGGGCTCTTGAACCCTGGGAGAAAACCAGTCTATGATTCCGAACTATTCTCAATAGGGATGGGCTCCATCAGGCTATCCCACACTGACATTCATGATGAAATCATCTGTTGCGTCCCAACAAGCCTGCACTGACTTACAGGATAGGTAAAAGGTTAAAGATATTTATTAATATTAAAGATATTTTCTCAATGAGTGGAAATCAAGGGAGATAATTCATAGAAACTACAAGAGAAGATCTAGAATTTTCAATGTTTTATTTATTTTATTTCTCAAGAACCTCAGATTAAAAAAAAAAATAGATTCGAACTTGACACTGCACTTCCTTATTTGCTGACTAATATATCTGACAAATGTCAATTCTGGAGCAGAGAGAGGTTTCCTCAATTCTGGTTAAATCCTTCAAACAAAAGATGGGAAGATATTGTCCATGATGAAATTCTTTATTCTACACCAAGTTGGGTACAGGAGAAGTCATGTGACTGTAGCTGGACATGTGATCCTTCATGGACCATGAGAGGTTAGAAGATCAGAAAAGCTAAAAGTAGCCAATAAAGATAATGACCAAATCATACAAAGTAATAAAACAGCCAATGTTTGTTAATAGCATCAAATATAGACAGCATTAAGGGCAATTCCAAGGTAAAAAAAATATAAAATATAAATATTGGTTTGGCTAAAAAGTTAATTCTCCTTTTTTTTTTTTTAAATTTTAACTAACTTCATTTATAAAGATCGCTTTTAATTGTATTGTGACAGCTGTCATAACAACGTGTATTTTATTTAAAAAAAAAGCTTTTTATCAAAGTTTGCATATTTTTTTTTTTTTAAACTAACAGTGAAGACAGAAGAAAATAAGCAACAATGTCAGGATATTATGCTTCTTTTATTTTAAGGAAAGTAAAAATGCAACTAAAAAGCAAAAAAAAACATTAGAGCTGTTAATGGAGAAGGTACTGTGAATAATCGAACCTGTCAAAATTGATTTGTAAAGTTTCGTGCTGGAAATTTCTCGCTGAAGGACGCTCCATGGTCGGGTTGACCACAGGGGGGGGGGGTGATAGCCATCAAATCAAGACTTTATTGAAAATGAACAATTATATATACAATGGGATATAGTTGATATACTTGAAATATCCAAATTGAGTAAAGAGAATCATTTGAACCGGTTTGGTTATTGTAGCTGCTTTGATGTGTGGCTTCCCATGAAAATTAAGTGAAAAAAAGCAAAACACTGGATTATGTTGTTCTGTGTGATTTGCTACTTGAGCAAAAATGTTTTGTTTTTCAAATTGAGTATGATGATGGATACTCTACAGAAATGTTTTTTGAACTCTAAGTACACAAGGAGATCTTTTCAATGATCAAATTTTCTATGGAACTCCTTCAGAAAACAACTTTCAGGTATATAACTATTGGATTTCAACCTTGCTCAAGGAATTATCCGAATGAGTAAAAACCTAAATGTAAAAGCTGTGAAGGAAATCATTCATGAAATGAAGAATTATCAAGTATACTGCAAAAATGTCACAGTTTTGCGGAATCCTAGGGAAAGGTCGTATTGAACCCTGATGTTCCGAGGAACAGTTTGAATACTGCAGTTCTTCATCAATGTAAAATGCAAGTGAATGTTGGGTAAGTAAAATGAACCATCACTAACTATACCAAAGGTTGGAAAAAAAACAAATTAAACCTTCATTATTAATTTTTGACTACCGTTTTCTTTCATCTTGATTTTTCAGTTGTTTTTGCAGTAATGCTGATACTGATACTACTAGTGTAAAAACAATAACAAGAATGGTGCCAGAGGAAATCAGGAAAGAATAGAGGGTAGGTTTAAAGGTTGGATTTGATCTGCCAACTGCAAAATTCTCGTAGCTCAGTTGGTAGTGGCAGCTTGTATGGTTAACAAGGCTTCCCTAAGGAACAAAAGTTTGAGTCTCACCAAGAGCTTATCTTCTATTTTCATTCACACTGTTTGCTCGCTGCCATAGATTGATGACCTGAATAAAGTTTTGATAAAGAACAAAAAAAAAATTAAGATGAAAGAAAATACACGATAAAAAACATCACGTGACCAATGTCTTTTGGTAGCATACTGTGTTGGACTGATCAAGTAAAAAATTGGAAAAAAAGTGATAAATGAATAAGTTACTTCTCTCACCTTTTGTGAGGTGGTGATCCCTAAAAAGTCAAAATTTTCAAAATCACAAGCATCAACACTACTGGATATAACCTAAGGGACCAATTCAGTGAAAGCTTGGAGAGAATTTTGAAAAAAAAAAAAGACAATGAAAACACATAAGGAGGAAATGTTCAAATTTTCATCCTTGTAGCTCTATCAGTGTGGCCTGCATGCACAATGCATAGATAGATAGATAGATAGATAAATAGCCTTGAAAACTAAAGAAACCTTTCATGACAGTTTTGGTTGACAATGATCCATCTGATGGAAAAAAAAGGATAATATTACTGCTACTTATACTACCAGTGTAAAACAAATCAAAGTCAATTATCTTAGGAGACTTGTCCTCTCAAGACTTTTTAACAAATATAAATACAGCTAGAAAAAAAAAAATGAGGTTATGTCTAAGTGGAACTTTTGAAATTTTCTACCATTATTCTAGGATTTACAAGAATCCCAAAGAGAGGAAGAGTTTGGCTCAGAAGAAAAACAGAACTTTAATCTTTGTCTCAGTCAAGTACTATCCGTCTGTCCGTCCATCGTTCTGTCTGTCTGCGAAGCCTTTGTTGTGGCCACTAAATCCACTCAGGCTTGTGATTCGTGTCTGTACTTATTGGCGCCAAACCTATGTCGTTCCTCGCCGTCTCCGCAGTCTGGCAGAGTCAGGAACATATCTGCCAGCACCTTGCCAACACTTCAGAGAAAATTGATTTTCAAATACGCCACAAAAACATTCATGGCGTTGTTTTGCAGACGAGTGTCCGTCCATCTGTCTGTTGGGTTGGGTCGGGCTGGAAGATATTTAAAACATATTCCTGTCTTTTTTGTTTAAAGAGTTACCGTTTTACAGCACTAATTCCCCCTTTTTTTTCTTTTTTAGACTAAAAGTCTCCTTTTATTTTTTCAGTTTTCCAAGTCTCTCCAGCCCCAGATTCTCCTTTCCTTTGTTCAAAGTTGGGGCTATCACTCCTTCAGGGGCATTGGGAGACTCAAGGGGGGGTTGTTGGGAGGAATAAGGGCAATAGCATTTGGGTTGGAAGACAATGGTTGGTGAGAGGGAGAAACTGACTACAGAAAGTTTTAAAGATGCTTAAATTCAAAAAGAATTTTTCTTTTAAATTATAATTTTCAATGCATCAATTTTGACAGACTGTTCATGTGGGGTCTGGTGAAATATGGTCTAAAGGGGGGCAGTATTGCGGTCAAGTTTGGAAAACAATGTTTCAAAGAGGTATTATTTTACAGCATGCGTTCCCTTTTTTTTTCTCAGTTTCCCAAGTCTCTCCCTTTCAAGATTCCCTTTCACTTTGAGATAAGTTCTCTCTTCTCAATATTTTCTAATTTTCACAACTTCTTTCTGTCATCTTGATCTTTCAGAGGTTTTGATCAAAACTCAACTTAGGCAGTGATTCTACGACAGCGAGCAAACAGCAAATAATGAGTAATCTTCCTGCAAGATTCTATCTCGTGTCTCTCTTGGGTTATGATACTTCATCAGAAAATGAGAATAGATGAATACAAGCCTGCCTGCTGCAGGGTCAAACTCTGCTCCTACTTCTATTCCGACTGAAGAAGATTCCAGAAATTTTTGGATTGTAGATAGAATAGATTGAGAAAAAATGTAATTTTTTAGCATAAAGGTACTTATGAGAAAAGAATACACATTCGCGTATTCCTGACGTAAACTTTTGTAGATATGTATAATTTGTCAAATTAGCTCTGTTGTTAAGAGAACCATCGCCCAATCAGTTGGTCATGATTTCAAATCACAGTAGGAGAATGTTCATTTTTGCTGTCCTATATTTGGTGAGGAATGTCCTTGTCATTTTTGTTATGATAGAAAAACCAAAGTCAACTCCAGACTTGGACTGGAGTTTGACAAAAATCTCTCGCTAAAACTTTTTGGTAAATTCCTTTTTGTCTGAATTTTGTTGGCGTGTATTAATCATTTTGTATGGTCAGGCTATTTTCCTCATCTACACGTTCATTTATGCACAACAAATTCCTTTTTATGTTATATCTTTCTCCCATGCTTCCTCTATTTAGAAAAGCCACCTGGCTTCCTTAACAAACTTCCTCTCTCTTCTAAAATCTCAACCAAATACAGGATGTTCCCTTCATTGGGAAAAAAAAAGAAAGGAAAAATCTTAGCACACTTTGGTGATATTTTCTTGAATTTTCATTAGATGAAGCTTTGTCGTTTATTACAGTGATACCTTGAATAGTGCATTCTTGATTAGTGCGAGTTTTGATGTAGTATGATTCAGGTAGAGCTGTAAAAACAAATGAAACTAAATATAAGCTGGAAAAGAAATCACATTGAGTTATGATAATACTTTGAACAGTGTGGAAATTTTGGAACAAATCAACCACATCATTCAAGGTATTGGTGTAACAATTTTTTACTAGTATTTTCTTTTATTTTAATTCTTAGTTGCTTTTTATTGCAACTATCTCAGGCCTTCAGTCTAGAGTAGAGAGTAGAGAGCAAACAGGGCAGACTGGAAATAAAGGATAAACCTGAGGCAAGACACAAACTCACATCCCTTCTACCTCGGGAAGTTGCCTCTATGAAACACTGCTCTACTAACTGAACAACTAAAGCTCTCACAGCAGGCAGAGGATCGAATTTAACCCTCAAACTCATCCTTCAACCTTCCCTGATCATTTGGCACCATAAAAATTATTGTTTTTACATACACTAGTAATAGACTTGTATCCAGCCACTTGATACTAATCTTGAAATAGCCTACCAGGGGCAATGGCACCTTAGTTCAATTCCAAGTAACCCCCTTTGACCTCACACATTTATATCAGCGTCCCTCCAACTTTTAAAATAGCCTACAAAGTCCTTTCTTAGAATTACCATCAGCTGCCTTGTTGCATTCTCTCCAATCTTGTCCACAATCTGAGATCTTCTCTTTCAAAGGTGAAAAGCCAAAAGATGCTGGGAGCCAAATCTGGACTGGGGTTTTTACAATGACAGATTCCATATGATCTCTGAGGGCTACAGGAGAAGACTCTTACGGACAGTCAGGATCCTAGATTGTCTTGAAATTTCATATTAATAACCTTGTTTTGGAGGCAGCCAACCTTGATCTTCTAAGGTAATCTCTTCCTCTTTTGCTTGAAATGAAAGTTGAATTTATAGCGGACTAGGTGTTGCTTGATGTAACACTCCGCACTGAGTATCACTCTAGTGTGGTGAATATCTTTTAGGTCCCTCTGTTACAATATGTACCACTGTTTTGGACACGTGTATCCAAGTGGAAATAGTGTGTTTGTGATGCACTGTTCCTGTTCTGCGTACAACTTAAGAAGAAGTTATCCATTGCCATTTGATTTTCCAAGTGTTTTTGAAAAAAACAAACATTTTTTCATGTGTGGAGGTCAAAGCATACCTAGGCATTGAAATCTCCCAGGATATTGACAGAGTTGCCCCAAGGTACAGGCAACGCAGACAGTTGCCCAGGTGCCAAGTCCTGGGGGCAACTGTCACACGTTTGAGACAGAAGGACTTTCCAAATTCAAATGGAAAAATAGATAAATCAAGGAGAATAAAAACAGTAAAAATGATAAAATTCCCTGATGTAAAATCAGATTTTCAGGAATATCTGGTTGTTTCACCACAACAGAAAGTAGATTAAGAGAAACAATTGGCAAAGGCAATTCTCATGACAAACAATGAACTCAGTCAGGCTTTAAAGAGTACTGAAGTTCAGCTTGTCTAGGGTGCCAAAAATTCTAGAGCTGGCCCTCGAAATTAGCTTTATCTGATGCGGAGACATTTTATATTTTTCCATTGGATCCACTTCAAGGGTTGGAGTATCCATACCTAAGAGTGAAGCGTGCTGCTGACCGTTCAGTGGGAGATGCACGCTGCTGATGTGATCAGAGTGACCGGTGGGCATACCAGCTAGCTTAGAGGCAATGGCATTGCTCACCATGAAGCCAACTGCTTGACCAGTAAAGGGTGTAGCCAGCTTTGTGCTCATTCAGGCTGCTTTGATCTTGGAAGCAGACATGGCTGATGGCAGCAACATCGATATCCAACTTCACAACAAGTGCGATTAGAGCAGAGTGTCATTTTGTACTAATTCCGCGTTTGTGTCGCATATAGTACTCATATTCCAGCAGGCAAGCTTGAAAAGTAGTTTCCACTTGGTTTGAGTTTTGACTCGGTGGATATCTCTAGGGGAGGATAATTTTTTTCTCCTCTTTCTTTCTACCCCTCCCTCTTTGAGCACAAGTATATATATGTATACATTATGCCCATAGAGTAAAAATTGTGAAAAGATATTGCACCCATTGTCAACCTTGACAAGGATGGAAATACGCACCTATACATAGGTAAACCTTGATCAGTGCCAATTTGTTCCAAAATTTTCTGTACTGTTCAAAACCGCACTGTTCAATAATCATTAGAAAAGTTATTATCTAACATATTTTTATCAGTTTTTATTTAGAAACATTAATTTATACAGTTATACCTTAACCTTTAGACATCAAAAACCGCATTATTGGCATGGCTATATATATATATATATATATATATATATATATATACACACACACATTGATTATGATACATACATGGAGACATAGATGATGGATGGATTTATTAAAAGCAAATATACTGCCCACCACATCGATTAGGAGTTTATATATATATATGTATATATATATATATATATATATATACATATATATATATAATGTGTATTATGCGTGTGTGCTTACGCAATCTTGACTGACCAAATGCACAGAGAGAAAAGTTAATACTGTATATTCATTTACAATGACCCCCATCTTCTAAAAAAAGAAAGTAAAAAAAATGCTGCGCATGTTTGAACGGGGAGGGAAAGAAAACGAGAGGGAGGATAGTAATATGACCCCCCCCTCCCCCGATTATAACGTTGTTCATTATAGCATGGTTGATATCATAACATGGATGGATGGTAGACCCCAAAATATTAATCAAACTCCAAAAGAGCCAGATTCAGTTCCAAAATAGCTAAATCGATCACAGCATGTCTACAACGCATGTTGACTTTTCTGGACCAGAACTGCCGCACTATAATGGGGGAGGCCTGTACCAAGTATTCGTTTGACTTTGAATAGATACATAATAATAAGACTTGAAATTTGAAAAAGAAAAAAAAGAAAATAGAAAATACCCTCCCTGCATGCAGATCGTCTATGCACGAAAAGAGTTATTGAAAATATGTGTCTTGCTACAAAATCAAACCCTTGGCCCCCATCTCACAATGCAGCACACCAAGATGTGTGTGCATGCGTGAAAAAAGAAGAAGGGGGGGGTAAAAAGAAACAGTGAGAGAGACAGTGGAATGTGCGTGCATGTGTGCCCCCCCACCACCACCATCGATCACTGTGGACGCTGGAATCTGGCTGACTTAGCGTCGCTATAAAGATAAAATGCACCACTCTACAAGTGCGTGTGACACGGCTCTCACATTGCTGGAAGAGATAGAGACATTGATATTGTAAATGTGACACGATTTACTCTCTCTCTGTCCCTCTCCCTCTCCCCCATCGGAAGTACATATGGAATACATAAAAGGGATGGGATAAGTATTTTTTGGTTTTAATCTTTGAAGTATAAATGTATTGTATAAATATGTAATGAACACACTGAGATAGATAGGTATGAAGATAGCCAGATAGATATGAACAGAGAGAGATAGATATGAAGATAGATAGATAGATAGATATGAACAGAAATAGATAGATATGAGCAGAGACAGATAGATAAATAGATATGAATAGAGATAGATAAATAGATATGAACAGAGATAGATAAATAGATATGAACAGAGATAGATAGATATGAACAGAGATAGATAGATAGATAGATATGAACAGAGATAGATGGATAGATAGATATGAACAGAGATAGATGGATAGATAGATATGAACAGAGATAGATGGATAGATAGATATGAACAGAGACAGATGGATAGATAGATAGATATGAACAGAGATAGATGGATAGATAGATAGATATGAACAGAGATAGATAGATAGATAGATATGAACAGAGATAGATAGATAGATAGATATGAACAGAGATAGATGGATAGATAGATATGAACAGAGATAGATGGATAGATAGATAGATAGATATGAACAGAGATAGATAGATAGATAGATATGAACAGAGATAGATAGATAGATAGATATGAACAGAGATAGATGGATAGATAGATAGATATAAACAGAGATAGATGGATAGATAGATAGATATGAACAGAGATAGATGGATAGATAGATAGATATGAACAGAGATAGATAGATAGAGATCAACAAAGGTAGATAGATATATAGAGATGTACAGAGATAGATCGATATGAACAGAATGATAGATATAAACAGAATGATAGATATAAACAGATGATAAATAGCTATGACAGAGATATTATCAGACTGGTGCATATAGATATAGATAGACTGAATCAACTCTTTCTATCATACACCATGTAGGTATACATCATTTAAATCAGAGAAGCACCTGCACCATAAACTATTTTATGATTTTTTACGCAGTCTTGAAATTTTCATCGTTCAACCTATCTCAAAATCTTCCTGTCAGCTTTGCACTGATGATAAAAAAAAATTGTTGGTATCGGTCAGGTAATGTGGTCCCTGAAAAGAAGTGTGGACCCTCATACTGCGCTAGTCCTATTGCAATGTTTTCACTGCTGACATTACCGTTGTACCACGTTAGGGGTTGAAAGTAGGAGTAGGGTTAGTGTAACATATTTCGGGACCACAGTCATTGGAGTTTAAGGTGCGAAAATGAACCAATATTACTAGTTCTGTGGGAGGAACAGCGGTCTTTTTAGTCAATCATTCTACTTAACTTGTACAGATTTCTTAACAGCACATGTGTGTGTATACTAGCAAGCATATGAACAGATATCAGAATATACATAGGTGAAATGCTGTATAGACGTGACACACATGAAGATAAGATGGGTTTATTTTCGGTTTCCCCATTCTCTCCTTTCCAGGTTTGCATCAAAACATGTAATACACATTTTATTTCAGTAGCAGTAGCCCTTCAATGTCTATTGTTGAACCTAATCCTTTTCCAAGATTTACCAGACCTCTCTGTCATGAACATTGCGGCACCAGTATTTCCTGAACTTATCTAGATTGTCACGTCATTATTTGCAGGTCACAATTTTGTATTTGATTTCTGAGTATCTATGTTGTCCATTGTGATGTCCAGAAGTTGTCTGCCATTCTTGCAACATGGTCTGCCCATTGCCATTTAAGTTTTCTAATGGATTTCATATCTCTGACTCCAGTCTTTAATTTTTTTTCATTTTCTTTTCTTTTTTCACATACATTTATTTTATCCAATTTCCCAGTTTATGTTGCTAAAATAAATATTGTAAAAAAATTTTTTTTTACTTCAATTTCAGGTGCTATCAATCTATTAGACCTTCAAACCATCCGCAAATTTGTTAGTTTTAGAAAAAAAATGTTTAAAGTTCAACAGTATAACTATAATCATAAACTGGGCACTCATTTTCCGCTATTTTTACAAAAGTATGTATTGAAGTATAGCTCATATGAATTACTTTCCCTTCGGCCTGATTTTATCTTTTTATGAATTCCCTTATCTATTTTCATTTTTTAAGCATCAAGCTGATTTTACTACCATGAGGTCACATAATCCATACTCCCATAAAAAGGGCAAAAAGTAGGTGCCCTGTTTAGAATTATAGATATATTGTAAACAATCCGATCCCCCTTTTGAAAAGCTATTAAAAATATTTTTTTGCAAAATTAACAAATTTCCAGATATTTCAAAACAACCTAAGATTGGAACAAAATAGAAAAAATTCTTTTAGACGAACTATTTTGGAAATATGAACCAAGACATTACCTATATAGTTACACAACTGGAAAAAAAAAAGGTCACTTATACTATAGGACTAAGTACATTTTGTAAAAGAAATGTTTATCTGTTATTACACGTATTGTATGAATAATCATCACAATTAATTTCAATAAGTAAAACATCTTCAACTGTAATGCACCCGTACATACACATACAGTACAAACACACTTTAATACATGACTGTTTATTACATACACACGTGTAGTATACTTCTTACTATGAACATGATTTCAAACAATGATTATTTGATACAATAGTTTTGGTTCCAACATATGAAGAGGTGAAGATTTTACAAGAAGAGACACTCATGGTTTCATGTACTTACTCACACACATGTACACACACATACACACAGATATAGATATTTATTCAAGCTAAGCTAGGTCCAGTACAAAACAAAAAAGCCCAAAATACCAAATATGAGAAGAGACTGGTGTAAAAAGACAGTGTTGAGGCAATCTTTGAAGTAGGGAGGGTTTCCCTGCCTAGAAAATCAGCATTTGAAACCCTGGTTCTTAGCTTGTCCCGAACACAGACACCAATGGGAAATACACAACTTCAACTATCTCAACCACTAAGTGGCAGGGTTGGCCCTATGAACCAGCTACACCGGCAGTCACCCAGGGTGCCAAGTGATTGGGAGCTCCAGTCATGAGACAATATAATTTTCCAAATACAACCGGGAGAAAAAGGAATAAATCAAATAGGATTATTGTAATTAACCTTTTAATTTCTATATATTTTTATTATATATTTCTCACGGTTAAACATGAATGAATAGCTCTGGTAAGTTACTCAATATAAACCATCATGAGGCCAACATATTTTGGCAGCATGCTGTATTGGGGTGATCAACTAAAATTTGGAAGAAGGGTTGACCAATGAATAAGTTACTTCTCTCGCCTTTAGTTGGACACTAAAAAGTCTTAGTTTTCAAAAAACAAGTTTGAATGCAGCCAGACACAAACTAAGTACCAATTTAGCAGAAACTTATTTTGAAAATCACCCCCCCACACACACACACATACAAAACCTAATTTTAGGAAGAATTACGAAGAGACAAAAACAAATGTTTTATAGATATAATAACAAGCAAATGATTCAATATCTCAACCTCTAGGTCCTCAGATGCAGCCTGTATGTGTAATTCATATAAGCTAAACCAACTTAAAAACTGAAGAAACCTGCGTTGACAGTTATGGTTGATGGTTGCTAATGAAATCATAATATGCTTTAAGGAATGCCAAAGTTCAGCTTGCCTGGGGTACCAAGAACCCTGGGGCCAAACCCTGCTAAGTAGACCCCACATGCACAAAGTATGCAGAGAGACAGGGTTCTCTACTCATACATGGCTTTTCTGACACGTGTCTACTTAAGTACACAGAAAGCCATGTTTATACACAGGAGTTGGAGAAGCCTACATATTTGCTCTCTGCAAAACAATACATACAAAAGTACACAACACCCGGGTTACACAACACAGGTGAAGGTATAGAGACAATGATATTGTAAATGTGACACAATTTTTCTCTCCTCCTTCGTATCTTGGTCTCTCTCTCTCTCCTACCAAAACTCACCTGCAGAAGTACATGAAGAATAGATGAAACTTTTGTTTCAATCAAATGTATTGTTTTGATATGTACATAGATATGAACTGATAGAGATAGATAGAGGGATGAACTGACAGAGATAGATAAAAAGAAAGATAGATATGAAATCACAGAGAAAAATATGTATGAACTTACACAGATAGAAATAGATAGATAGATATAAATAGATAAGATGTGTATCTAAGTGGACAGATGAGATAAATATAGATATGGATAAAGAGATATGAACAAAGATACATATGGAGATAGATAGATATCGACACAAGAAGATATGGTGATAAATAGATAATGAACGGACTTATATAGACGTATAGATATGAACAGAGATAAATAGATATGTGTAGACTACACATAAATAGATAGATATGAACAAACTGGGATGAACCGATAGAGACAGATATAAAACTGGGATAGATGGATATAGTTATGAATTCTAAGATAGATAATAAACAGGCATTAGTCTACAGTAATACAAATTTTACAAGCATAGGCATGTGATAACTTTCTGGCTGGGGGGGGGGCAGTTTTTGCCTGAATTACACTGATTTGACCAAAATTTTACCGTTTTGTACGCAAAGGGGGGGGGAGTCTCCCGCTCGTAAACCAATGTTTACAAGTACAGCAATTAACTCTTAAGGAGAAATATTGTGTAGCATTAATCTGACGAGTCAGAAGAGTCTACTTAACCTTGGAAATCAGTATTTGAAATCCCAGCATTTACTTGGGTTTGAACATCCACTCCAAACAGTTGGGTGATGCCCATAACTCTTTCATCAGAATATCGGTTTAGTGCACTCACAGACAGTAAGTACGCATAATCATACACATCACAGAGTACACTCACACACAAACAGAGGCTTACATGAGGGTGGGGGCATTCGAAAATGGCCCCCTGGCTCCCAAATGGAGGGTGTCCCCCAAAAGCTTCGTAAATAGTAGTTTACCTTATGCAAGGAGCCAAGCATCACAGCCCCCCAAATCTCTAGCTACGCCTCAGAACACACACACACACACATCAACTGTGTACACGGTTGTGAAAGTATATATACAACAGAGTACACACCTACGCGTATATAGTTTTTCACAGCACACAGACGCGACGTTATTGCAAGATGAATGAAAAGATGCGCCGAGATGCTGGAACGGACACATGACATATATGCGGGGAGGAGAGAGGGGTGACGTAACCGAATTATTAATAAAAAAAATTGAAGGAGGAAGAAAGAAAGAGAGAACGAATAAGTAACGAAGAAAAAAATTGACTTCGATTTTTCAAGAATTTAGATTTCGGTAAAAAGAAAAAAGAAAAGAAAAGAGAAAAAGAAGTTTTAAAACGTGGAAAAAAAAGGTTCGAGAGAAAAATTGGCAGTCGTAAAGGAGAGAGAGAGCGAAAGACATAGACAGAGAGAGAGAGAGAAGAAGTGTGTCGTACAGAGAGAACGAAAGAAAGAGTCTTGCGAGGAGGAATGAAAAGAAGGGGAGGAGGAAGAGGAAGGAGGGGAAGCCACGGTCACAGTGACCTGGAAATTTATATCTATGCTAGCCAAAAGGAAACTAGTTCTAACAACGCACACACATACATACATACATACACCCCAAACAGCGCTACACAGACACAGATATATGTATATATATATAAACATATATCCATATACACACACACACACTCACTGACATACATCTACTATACATACCATAAATATATAGACAAATGTATCTGAGTAGGCACACACGCATCTACAAACACACGGATACAGTGTAATAAGGCCAGTACTTGCTACAGATATTGATTTAAATACATAGCAGCACATGGTATGCCCGGTTGATGGTAGGGGGTTGGGGAAAAGGAGAGGGAGAAGAGGTAGAGACGGAGAGAGAGAGAGAGAAACTATAAAAACGTCGGAGAAAGTTAAGAAACGCAGACAGACGGGGGGGTAGTCAGGGCATGAAGGAAGTTGGGACACACGGTACCACTTTTAGCAGCAGCAGCAGCAACATTTATTTGTTGTATACACACATACGTATACATATATATACATATACATGTATGTGTGTACGTCTGAATATAAATATATATTTTTTCACGTATATTTATGTATGTATATAAGTATGTAATTTAGTAGGTGGTTAAGTATAAGTAGGCTGGTGTATGTATCTGTTTCTGATGTCAATATCTGTTGGAAAGCGGAACGCGTTACCTACAGTGTATATTGGGGAATACGTTTTTCTCCACGAAGTATATATATATATATATATATATATATATATATATATATATATATATATATATATATATATATATATATAGATATATATAGATAGATAGATAGATAGATAGATAGATATAGATATAGATATATATATATGTGTGTGTGTGTGTGTGAGTGCAGAGTTATGAGGGTATTTGTGACTGTGAGGTAAGCATATATGTGTGTGTGTATATATATATATACTTATGCACACACATACCATATATATATATATATATATATATATATATATATATATATATATATATATAGATATAGATATATATAGATAGATAGATAGATAGATAGATATAGATATAGATATATATATGTGTGTGTGTGTGTGTGAGTGCAGAGTTATGAGGGTATTTGTGACTGTGAGGTAAGCATATATGTGTGTGTGTATATATATATATACTTATGCACACACATACCATATATATATATATATATATATATATATATATATATATATATATATACTAGTGTCAGTGTGTGTCTGGTGTATATGCGTATGTGCACACAGATATGTTTGTATGAGTGTGTATGCAGAATGAGGATGAGAAGTTTTTGAAAAATAGGTTACGTATGTCTTATGTTTGCGTCAGTGCGTGAATATATTTATCAACACATCAGTGTGTGTGTGTGTAAGACTCCGCATTATGCGTGTGTTCTAGATTGAAACGCGCACGCGCATTCGCGTGTCTCCTAGTTCCAGTTACATACCGTAAGCGTTTTCAAGTAAAGAATCCGCATAGAAAAACATGGGTGTACAACTGAATTATATATATATATATATATATATATATATATATATATATATATATATTATATATATATATATATATTCAGCGTGTTAATATTTAACACACACACAGGTAATTGCAGATATATGAAATAATCTACTATAATGCGTGTAATGCAACTGTGTACACATTTAACACACGTTTCATTTCTTATGCTTGTTCATGTGTGTACTTAGTACATAGATATCCTACACACACACACGCACTTATGTAGGTATGTAACGGTAAGCAATTCGCGTGGTCGATGTGCTAATAATTAACTAGACTTTAACTGCATTTCACCCCCACCCCCACCTACACTACCGAAATAGTGCGTGTGTGGATGAACATTGGGGAAAATATGTCAGATTGTTTAGCGCATCACATGCATGCGTAAAGTAAACAGAGTAATGGTTAACAAGCAAATCTCGCAGCGGACCATCACTTATAATTAATTCGGTTCTCATTGGGTGATTCATTGTGGCCCTGTGTCAGACTAAGCCGAACTAGGGGCTATACCCATCGGGTGTCTCACCATGGGTGGCGGTAATGGTTAGCAAGCAGAGCTACTTTCACGAACTATTTCTTCTATTGTGAGTTCAAACCTCACTGAGTGCTACCCGCTTACGGCCTTGTGCCACACTAAGCCAAGCCTAATCAATACCTATTGGGTGCCTAGCCATAAGGTTAATTGTTAACAAGCTAGTCTCAAAGGCAATTTTTGCGAGAGAGAGAGAGTTCAATATCTACTCGGCGCCCTACATTTGAAGCCTTGTGCCAGACAAAGCTAAGCTTCGTAAATGTGCATGTGTGTGTATGAGGAGGGGATATATAAAACTGCTACCTCGCATTTATATGTCACACCTACATACATGTAGTCATACGATGTATGTGCACACGTGTGTGGGTGTCTGACATTTCAAAGAATGCGTACGTATCATATCATCTTCACTTATCTGCATGTAGGTATTTATTAAAGATTACCCTAATGTAAGTAAATGGTTCAGTAGTTAATAAGCCATACCTTGATAGTATGTATATATGAATTTAAGTAGTGTGTATGACTGCCGGTAGGAACGTAGCTGGTGATTTGGGGGTCCCTAGGGATTGGCTCCTTGATGGACCACCTTTAACATTTACTGAGTCGTCAGTAGAAATACTGTAGCTGAACAACTATTTTAAATAAAGCATTTGGGACCTCTTTCATGGAGGGGGGGGGGGTCCTAATAAGCCGCACCCCAGCAACACCTCTGACAGCAGACACATCAGGATATGGTACACGTGTTACATACTTGAGAACATAATATGCAATGCCTCTTTCATTCCGTGTTTACATGAATCGCGTCCAGGGGCGTAGCTGACGCGGGGATTGAAATCGCCCCGGGGCCCTCAATAGAGGGGGCCCTTACAGCCTTATGAGAAGTAAATAGTAGTTCACCTACTACACTTCTATTTACATTATGCTATAACAAATCTCAACAAAATGTTGGGAGGGTGGCTCAAGCCATCCGAGCCTTCCAAAGCCCCCAAAGCCCCAGCTACGCCCCTGGACTACAGTATCGTTATTGGTACCATTACTAAGATTGGCTGGGCAAAAGGCCACAAGTATAGGAGACCCCAATGAGGTTTGAGCCCACTAGTCGGTATTATTTACCACTTACTTATTGTGTCTGTGTGTGCGTTTGTATACACCTTTTACCGTTACTGGCCAGTGCGAGCAGTGGTATGTCTTATGTGTGAGTGGGTTTAGTATTTCTACGTGACCCTATGTTGAGCGTGTCTATGTGAGTGACGTAAGTGTGTGTAACCCAATAATATAAGTAAACAGTTATTTATTAATAGAACAATATGCCAACTATGTTCCAAGTGTGCGTGCAAATGAAGGTATGTCAGGTCTAACGTAAGTATTTCACATGTGCGATGTATATCCCCCACTTTTTGAATGTTCGCTTTACGCCACTTTTCCGCTTAAATGAAAAAAGGCGAAAAGTGAGAATAGTGTTCAGGTTGGTTTTCGCAGAGTTATAGAGACAGCCTACACCTTCTTATACTATCTCTCCTACAGTTCAGTCTCCTGTACCTCCGTCCGACAACTCAGCCAAACATACTATCATAATTGTTATCGGAGTCCAGAAATTCTCACAAATGTTTCCCCTTGACGGTAGTTCCTTCTTTGTTTTACGTCATTTCGAATTACTAAAGGTTTTTAAAGGAACGTTCTAATTTCGATTACCGGGGAAAACATCTGTGTGTGTGTGTGTGTGTGTGTGTCTGTCTGTCTGTGTGTTTGTGTGTGTGAAATTCAGTTATCTTTTCATCATATCGGCGATTGTTTTTTCACGCTCGTACAATTAAAATTATACCGGCCGTTCCTGCTGGGTCCAAGGTCCCAAAAGACCCAGCCACTTCACCCACTTTAGGGAGGGGGGGGGGGGTTGATGTGCTCCAAATTATGAAACTGATAGCAAAGCAAGGGCGATTTGGAAAACATAACTTCCGCCTCCCACTCCACCCTTTTGCCAAACTTGTTCAAGAGCGTTACTGGGCCAGCACAAAGGTCATTAACCAAATACTCGACTGTAAAATAAATAGGAAAAAGTGTTGTGTGGTCAAAACACACGTGAGCAGAGCCGGCATCAGTCTTGGTGTTTTATGGTTTGGTTCGGTTCTGTTTTCGTCTCGAACAAAACGCTTTTGTGATGGGAAAAGAAGGAACGACGCCACCTTTTACGGAGTTATCACATTGTCACAAGAATTTTACAACTTCGCAAACCAATTGGAGGCATGAAAGGTATTCAATAATTTGTCGTCGGAATATGAATTCCGTAAGAGTAAAGTTTTAAAAAGTGGAAAATGGTGTCACCGTATAAAAGGATTTCCCATTCAAAGAATTTGTGACTAGCGTAGTGCGTGTATATAAAAGTACCTGTGTATGGTGTGTATATGTGTGCATGGGCGTCTACTGCCACTTTTCCAGGGAAGGGGGGCGGGCGGCGAACCAATATATTTGGCATATATCTTGACTCGGTTACCAGTGAATTATAATAGTAATGCCATCTTTCTATATTGGACTGTAACATTATCCTTTCTTGACTGTAACGTTCCAACTTTCACCCCCCCCCTCGCCTTAGCTAAGAGGGTCAAATGCCAACCCATTCTTTACGTTTCCGGTGATGCGACTTTTTTTTGGCAAAATCCAATCTGTCAGTCCTGCTAACATTCCAGGTTTGACTCTCCACGACCTCTGGCTTTTCGCCGTTGAAAGGAAGATTTCCGACTGTGGACAAGATTAAGGAGAATGCAACAAGGCAGCTGATGGCGATCCCAAGAGAGGACTTTTCACACTTTTATTCCCAAATAGAATTATTTTATAACACAAGTAAACTGCTCTTTGAAAATCCTCCATTTTCTTTTGTTCATTTATTGGAAGTCGAAATATCTGCTAACTTTCGTGAAAATTTACAAAAAATATTTTTAAATTCAATTTTTTTTCGCTAATGAAATGATTTATGTTCTTACTTTTTCTTTGGGTTCAAAATCTTTGTGGTTGATTTTTTTTTTTCAGGTCAAAGTTCATAGACAGCTTTGTCTTTCTTCTGCCCCAGGTGTTAAAATGTCAAGTTCTTAGGGAGGCGGGGCACTTTGAAAAAAATTATTCTTTTGTATATCAACCAACACGTGTCTTGGACGTCTTCATTGTCTGGGTTTATTGTGTCAAAGAGAAAGGAATAAGTTCATGAAAGGACAGGAAAGAAGTTTATACTTTCGTACATTGTTATGGACACACATTGCACAAATACATACGGAGAAAAGATATGTATTAGTACACAATGTGTGTTTATGCTTGTACAAAGAAACAAAACAATGGTCTCTAAATACATACGTAACTCACAAATAAAACAGAATACAGTAATATTATTAATAGTACAGTTTCAGTTAGTGCACGTTTTGATTCAGCACCATTATGGTATTACAGTACAAATTAATGTACCTAGATATAAGTTGGAAAAAAAATTGAATTATAAGAAGACCTTGAACAGTGAGGTTTGGAACAGTACAGAATTTTTCGGAATGGATTGAATACATTAATCATGGTATACTTGTATTATAAGACACTTTTTAAAAGATAAAATTCATGAAAATGAAAAGCTTCAAGTACACTCTGTGAGAGATATACGTAGACAAATTCAATTCACAAGTTGTTGTTTTTTTTTTTGTTGGTAATAAACATTCTTCAATTTCAGTCCGTACAGATCTACCTACATACCAAGGATGTCCGCTTCAGCAAACAACCTCCTGCCCCCAATCAGACCTTCTCATCTAAAACCAGAGCGTTTGAAAGTTGGAACCTTATGGACAATAAATGATAATGGTGTTGTACAATTGTTTATGTAACCCCGATATAATATTCCCATATAAAGGGTATTACTATTATTATTCACAGGTAACAGAGTTACCGCTAAGTTATCTTCGGAAGACATCCTTTTGCTCCCCCACCTCCTCTGTGACAGCAGGCAACCATGATATCTCTCTCTCCCCGTCTGGAAATGTGTGTTAACCATGTGACTTCAGGTATTTGTGTCTTCCTTCTGTCAAGTGCTGCTTGGGCACAAACTCAGTGGTGGGTAGACATAATGTTGTTTTCCTTCCCCACCCTCCTAGAGAAGAGGGTACATGTCCATTGGGGAGGGCAAATGAGAATCTTATAGTCAATAAAGAATAATGGTGCTGTACAATAGTTTATGTAGCCCCAACTTGATATAACCATATAAAAAAAATGGTATTATTCTCTGATAGCTTGGTTACCGCTGAGATATCTCTTCTCCTCCCCTATATGTCCTTTTTGCCAACACCAAACCCAGACATGTGTGTGTGTGTGTGTGTGTGTGTGTGTATATATATATATATATATATATATAATGTCTGTTCATTTAAAACAAATATAATAAAATATTGGAAATTGAAACAAACATGGAGAACAACTTTGAAAAATGCCAAGGATGATTGAAAGTACTCGAGATGAAGATGAAACGAAATGAATTTCTGAACGAACTATAAGAAACAATATAAGACAACGCAAAGAAACTTATTCGAAAGATGAACAGACAAAAAATGTCTATACTTTACAATAATACTTGTTCAAAAGGAGGGATTCAGCCAAAATACTACATATATATATATATATATATATATATATATATATATATATATATATACATATAAATACACCCTCCCCCCAAAAGGTGGCATCGGATGCCCATGCTAAGAGGAGTGGATAACTAACTTGAAGGGTTGTGTTTTCTCCAGGACACATCCTCCATACCATTTAGTTACGTATCAATATCTCCATCACACTTTCCTTCACTGGGCAGGATAGTGGAAAAGAAACTATTAGTAGGAAACATGAAGCCAATGTGATTATATATATATATATATATATATATATATATATATATATATATACACACACACACACACATTAGAGAGATAGAAATATGTATATGCATACATATTGTATGCAAACACACAGTGTACCTTGAAAATTGCACACATAGCTTTTTGATTAATTTTATTTAAAGCATCTATCTTAATTAAAGCTATTTTAAGCATAATGATATCAAAAACATCTAGATTAGAATTTTAATTATGAAATATGTGATTAAAATTAACAGTAAACCAGACTATATTAATCGTATCATTTTCATACTCGTATATACCCATAAAAAAATGACTTGGTTATTTGTGTATTCATTGGCACAAAGAACCTAAACCTATTTTATTAGGTAATTTATTCTTGATAATTTGAGGATCCTAATTTTGAGGTTTTTTCTTTCATGTCTCAACTCAACTCAAGCTGTTTTGAAGGGTGATCAGACCTTAAGTCTTAAATGTTTCTATGATGTAATCTTCAGTCATAATAGGAAGTTGAATTAATCAATGAGACCATCTTATTAGAGTGCCAACCAACAAACAGATAAAAAACTAGCATATATGCCTATTCTATATTTTGATGAGTTGCTTCCTTTCAAGTCTATACGTGTGTGTGTGTGTGTGTGTATGCACAGTATCATTATATCCTAACTTTGCTTTAAAAATATAGAAAGTTAGGAAAGTCTCTTGGAGACCATTAAGGCTTCTGTGGGGGAGGCAAACCTTTTAATAATGGTTGCAGGAGAATGTCTGGCAGTCAGGGGAAGTTCCCGCCTTACAGTGCCACTTCTCTTTTTCCCCATTCTTACACTGAAGTTTTGCTTTAGTAGGGGAGATTGTCAGGAAGACCTTGAGAACAATTTTCCCACCAATTTTTTGCAGTGTGAGCAAAAATTTCATGTTGTGCAAATTTTTTCCTGTGATAAAAGTATGTGCGCACTTCTGAATTCAATGCAGAGAGTAAATATCTTTTCAAAGAAAAACTCAGTAATCTATCTACAAAATTTGAAATCTTTTGTGCTTACATCAATTTCCTTTGTGTGCTGGTTACAAAATGGAACTAATCTAGTGACACCGATATCTCTCTATCAACTGCCTGTTTTTCACTGACGATAGTTAATTTCGCAGGAGATAAGGGTTTGTTTTTTTTCAAAGGGTCTTTGTATCTCTTCAGTAGGACTCTGCTTCTCTGTCAACCAAAGATTAGTTTTCTAACAGGAGGGTCTTTGGGAGACAATGGTCCTCCACACATTCTATTTGTCTCTCTCTCCCTCTCAAGACTCTCAAGTCTATACACCCTCAAAGTGTGAAACTACAAGTTCGTATGAAATAGAACACTCTTGCTTTTAAGGAAAAAGCACCTACATACTCTTTGTTAGATGAGCACACATTTCTTTAGGTGGTTATACGCATGTTTGAAATCAGTGCACAGAGTATTTGCACTCATATATACAGAGGTCTTCTTTTTTTTTAAAAGCAGGTGCTCCCCTCCCCATGCTTGCAGCACTTTGAGACTTTTCACGCATATACACAAAAGGGGGTCTGCGTACATATGCACGCATAACACACTTTAGTCAAGCAGTCGTTTTGAATTCACAAAGCCCTGGCGTTGACTTGTCTCTCATGTGAGCTCTACACATTTTTTCTCTTGAATATTTCTCTTAAAATTTTTTTAAAAATCTATAAGGCTTTTATAAAAGCTGCTTTATATATTCATAAAATGCCAGGGATTGTATTTATAAAATGAAGTTAATTTAAATGAATGACTTTATTTTTCTTGCATATTTTATAAACTATTTTTATCTGAATTATGTTTAATTTTAACCGTTTATGTAGTCCACGAGATCATAGATTAAGATCTCTAAAAACAAATACATTAAAAATGACATTTACTCTAATGATTGCATGTATAGTGATACAGAAAATACTAAAAGCATTAACAAATTTTCATCAAATCTTATACTTCTATAATGGCTACTTTATTTTTGGAAGATTTTTAATTACAGAGTTTTAATATTTCTTTTGGCAGACATCAATCATGGTGTAATCAGAGTTAATTTCAGATGACAAAATTGGCATTGAATACAGACTAAAACCTGCTTAAAGTACGTCAAAGTAATTTTTATTTTTTACAACCAATTTTATGCTATTTTCATGCATTTAAAACCTAAATTAAAACTTCAAAGAAGATATTCAAATTATTGCAATATGTTTGAAAATTTTTATCAAAAAATCTGTGATCATTGCTACAAATTTTAATATTTTTAGTCAAGATGAGCATCAAATAAATCATACTATTTTATAAGGACAGATTTTAGGGTTTTATGTATGCAAGATACGAAAGGAATACCTGGTCAACAATCTTAGATATGAATGAAAACATAGTTCAATACATTTTGAGTGTAATGAAACAATGGACATTGGCTTTTATAAATATAAATATAAGTAAAACTTTTTCTCACTCTAAAGATGACATTTATATGACACTAAATGCAAAGCAGATATAGAAATTCATCAGAAATGATTTTACTGTAGAAATGTTTGGCAGATTGAATTACAAAGTTTTCAACTTTTCTTATAGCTGCCCATTGACATTATCACTACTCCACCACTCATACACTTTGCTTCATTCCAGTTGTTCTCAAACTTTATTGCATGATGGCACACGTAGAAATAAATTTGACTTGGGCGGCACATTATTTGAAATGATTAGACCCAAAACATTTCAGTAGTGAATGAATGAAACTTTATATCAACATACAGATAAACCAATCACCCCTTTTTTAACCAGAAAATGGAGATCTTGAAAAATCTAATAGTAAAACCACTAGATTGGTAACTGTAGCAGGAGCGGAACTAACATGACACCCATATTAGACATGTTCGACAATCAAAATACACGTTTGCATATTTGGAAAAATTTATATAGCACACCGAAGAGATGGTTGTGACACACATGGCACACAGTTTGAGAACCGCTGCTTTAGTCATTTTTTTTTGCATGAACAAACAAAATATTTCTGGTGGCTGAAAGAAATTTGATGAGTAAACACTGAATTTTGCACAAAAAGGGTGTCTGGGTACACACACATCATATAAGGGTGTCTGCGAGCACACACGTAACATACTTTTGTCCGACTGTTATTCAAACGTACGTAAACACCTGCATTACACATACTCTATGTACTTTTCTTCAGAAGCACTTTTGAGTCGGGGGGGAAAAAAAATCCATGTAAGTATTTTTCTGATCTATGCAATGACAAAAAGGCTGGTACTTTGAAAATGACTCTCATAAAATAATGTAAAGAATGATATTTTTTACCTTTTTGCATTGTCTTTTGAGTTTTTTTGCGGGATCATTATACTTTTCCTCTCTTTGATATCGTTATGGCTTGTAAGCTGTCAAAAGCTTTTTTTTTAAAAGGCCTATATTTAATATGGAGCCATAAAAACATTATCCACTTAATTTGTGGAGTTGTTTAGTATTCATTTTATGCTGAATCAAAAATGCTAATATCTGCATTTTTTTTTCCACAAAGGAATTAGGTTCCAGCAGTAAATGTATATGTTGTACATTGAAAATCAAGAAGAAAGGGATTATCAATAGTCAGGATCACCGACAGAACAGGGTTATCATATGCATTACGTGAATGCATTAAATATCAGAGAGAAAAGAATCATCAGCGGTCAGAAATAGAAGCATTACTGAAAGAATAGGGTTATATGTATGATAATGTATATGCAATAATCCTACTTTAGAAATGCATTGTAAATCAGCAAGAAAGGGATTGTCTGGGGTCAAGAATAGATACAAGTGGAACTGATGGAATGAGCCTACAATATATGTAAGGTAAATGCATGGCTAATGATGTTCCAAAAGAAATTCTTTGGGAATCAAGGCGAAAGAGAGGATCAAAGATCAGGAGGTAAGGCGAGCACTATGGATAGAATAGAGAAATTATCGATTTAATTGGGTCATTTACAAAAGCTCATAAATCAACGGCGCTTACAGATAAAAATGATTTTGATTTTGGAAATTGCTTCTTGAACAATGAGGTGCAGCTGCAAAAAAGAATCACCATGAACGGAGATGTACAAGGGAGGTCGGGGGACGTTGAAAAGTTCTTAGATTGAAAGACAATGTCAGTTCTCAGCCCGACCAACTTTCCAAAATCTGGACATTATTTTGTCACTGTAGCGAGAAAGAGTGTTCTCATATATTATAAAGTGCCAATTTGCAGGATCCTTGCACTAATCTTTCAATTTGTGTCTAAGTCAGTCATTTCCTCTTCAAAAACTTACATGTTGTGAAAACTATGGAGCAGGAACACCCAAGCCAGAACATGCTGTTTAGAAAATAATCAACCCACATTTTATTCCTCCATGTGGACCCAAAAGGAGAGACCACCTGTTATCAACCCACAAAACGGTCAGGGCAGCTACTATAAAATGTGTTGATTGCAGATTCAGTTTCTGAATGGAAGAATGGCTCTGTTGCTTTCAGCAATTCATCTCATCCCATCCAGTCTCGTTTCATCTTATAGATCTTCTGCGTAACTCTTGGACCCTCCTGCAGGTATTGACCTAAGGACCCTTCTGTTTGTTTTGGCTTGTTGGCTCAAATAAATAGATTCTGCCTCTATTTGACCTGATGGACCCAATTTTCACTTCCCATCCATCAAAGGGCCAGATTCTTTTACATATGACGTATTTTCCTACACTGTTCATATGTGATCTAATTTTGTGACAATGTTGCCATGCGAATATTTTCATTACATTGTTGCCAAGCAAACTGATTTTCTTACATCGTTCCTTTGTGACCTAATTTTCTTACATTGTTGCTAAGCAAACTGATTTTGTTGCCAAGTGACCTAATTTTCTCACATTGTTACCAAGCAAACTGATTTTATTACATTGTCCCTTCTGACCTAATTTTCTTACATTGTTCCCAAGCAAACTGATTTTATCACATTGTCCCTTCTGACCTAATTTTCTTACATTGTTACCAAGTGACCTAATTTTCTCACATTGTTACCAAGCAAACTGATTTTCTTACATTGTCCCTTCTGACCTAATTTTCTTACATTGTTGCCAAGTGACCTAATTTTCTCACATTGTTACCAAGCAAACTGATTTTATTACATTGTCCCTTCTGACCTAATTTTCTTACATTGTTGCCAAGCGACCTAATTTTCTCACATTGTTACCAAGCAAACTAATTTTATTACATTGTCCCTTCTGATCTAATTTCCTTACATTGTTGCCAAGCGACCTTATTTTCTCACATTGTTGCCAAGCAAACTGATTTTCTTACATTGTCCCTTCTGACCTAATTTTCTTACATCGTTACCAAGCAACCTAATTTTCTCACATTGTTGCCAAGCAAACTGATTTTATTACATTGTTCCCTTGTGACCTAATTTTCTTATATCGTTGCCAAGCAAACTAATTTTCTTACACCGCTGCCTTACAACCAGATTCTGTTACATTGTTGCCATGTAACCTAATTTTTGCTCAAGTTGCCTCTTGACCTTATTCTCTTACACTTTCAGCTAAAAAAATGAATATCAATCAGCTACACATATTAAAGTGGATAATATTTTAATGGTTGTATACTAGATGGAAGTTTTTTCAAAAGCTTTTGACAGCTTTCTAACCATAATATCAAAGAGGAAGTCTAATGCCCTCACAAAAACTAAAAAAATGGCAAACATTAAAAAAAATAAAAATGATATCTATTCAGATCATTTTATGAGAGTCATTTTCACAATAGCAGCCATATTGTCAGTGCATAAATCAGAAAAATTCTTACGTGGAGTTTTTTTTTCTTTCAAAAGTGCTTCTGAAGAAAAGTGCTCGGAGAGAGTATGTGTAATGCAGGTGTGATGTGCGTCTGAATCACAGTCAGACAAAAGTATGTTATATGGGTCACCAGACAAAACCTGCAGGGGACAAAACCCACCCAGACACCCTTTTATAAGAAGTTTCATCAATGTCTACAAGCAAATAGTTTATCTATCACATGATTTCATTGTCAAAAATTGTTCTGTAATGATATGCTGGAGACATACTTATTATCTATATAATACTATAATTCTGATTCTACATCAGCTGAAACAGTGCATCCAGGGGAATGGAATTAGGGTACCCTTAAAATGTGCTAACTTGAAAAATGTAAGAGAATGTCAGGGTGATTAGCAACTGAATAATTATGATAGAGTGGCGTCTACTTTGTGCTCATATCAAGCTATATCAAAATGACCAATTTGTCAAAGAAGATAATCATTAAAATCTTATTTTATAGAAATCTCCCATACTTATTTTTCAAATGCAAAAAGAAAACCAGGTTCATTCTGATCACATCAGATTGTGTTGATTTTCTCTCAAATGATGATCTAATGGGTCACAAAGAAGTCTAGTGGCTCATAAAAACACAGAGGAAGCCGTCTATTATAATCATGGATATTGCAATGAAAATACCAGTTGATCCCAAACATTTTGTTAAAAATTACCAAAAAACTATAGTGAAATATAAGTAAGGGTTAAGTTTAACAACCATACAATTCAACAATTTTGTAATTGATTACCCTGCATGTGGCAAAATGACGTAGGTCACATGACAGTTTCTATCACGTGTCTAACCAGAAATGTTGTGAATTCATTCCATAGAGAGAGGGTTGCCCCTCTCCATACATGATCAGCCACACCTGAATCAAGCATAGTATATGCAATACTTCTTTCAATCATTTTATCATCCAGTGTTGCTCTCAGGATTTGATATGCCTCCTTATCCTTCCATACATGATCAGCTATACTTGATTTCAAAGTCTTAACCTACTGATCTAATGTTTTTTTACAAACAGGTTATAACTTTTATTCTTAATTCTCTTTCAAGAAAAAAACATTCTGAATGTTACAATAGATTTACCACTTGCAGAAAAATCCCAGCTTCTTTTGCGTAAAGTGTTTATAAACAAAAACAGAATTAGAAAAAAGAATCTTGAATACCTGAAGAGAAAGCCTTAAATAGATGTAAATCACTGCTTCAGGCTAACATCAGTAAAGTCAGATGCAATTAGTTGAGTTCCGCAGCCCTTTAGGCATAACACAAGTTGGCATTTTTCCGAGTTCTTTTTTGCATAACAAAAATAAACTTTTCAAAACACAAGCTCCTCTCTGAAAACAAACCAGAAATCCAACGGTGAAATTTCACTAGAATCAACAGATTAACCCTCCAACCCCCACCTGCACATTCAGAACCTGAATCCTATTTTAAGCAGAATCTGGTAGGTGTGATTATTGGAGATTTTTCTGGATAACCTTATCCAACTGATGCAATTCAAGTCATCACAATTCCTTTATTCTGAGCCACCCACTTTCCCACTGCCCTAAATAACTCCTCTGGTAGATTGTTGATTGTTGTTTATTCCCATAGACTCCTTGTGGAGCATAAGGCTGCAATGACTCTGCTGTGGTTTCAGCATCAAGTAGGTTTCTTTTTAAATAGAGTTGCAAGCTCAACACTTAACCTTTCTCCTTTATCCAGGCTTGGGACCAGCAATAGCGACTGCCAACCTGTAGTGTTTTTTTTTCCTGCCAGAGTAACCTTTTCTGAGATGTCCATCTACAAGTCCAAGGGCTCCCAATGCTGTGCAGAGAAATGGATTTGTACCTTTCCCAAGAACATTAGTGCAAAATGAACATGGACTGCCTCAACCAGTAACCATTACATTACTTTTTACATCCTCTCTGGTAGATTACACCATGATAATTTGTGTATCAACAGTTTGCCAAAATTTTAATATTAGACATAATTTATTGTCAATGATTAGAGTTGTTAGAAGATTCAAAGAGAGAACAGAGGAAGTTCTCCTATTGGAATACATGACAGGCTATGTAATTTTATTTTACATTGCTCAGTCTGACATAAGGCCAAGGTTGATATGGCACTAAGTAAGAATCGAAACTCCATAATAGTGTATTGGTTTGTGTGCGTATGTGCACATAAAAATCACATGAATGCTATGTCCATACATACAGAGACATCTATACACATGTGTGATAGGGTAGAAACACAAATAAGTTGTTATTTTTCAGTTTTTGTAAATTCATTTTGTAAACAGTGGCAAAGAATCCCAGAAAATTATTTTCCTTGTTGATTTGCCTCTGGATATTTGCACAGGTAAACACTGTCAAAATGCTTACCTGATAGCAATCTTATCTAGATGTGAGCAAATAAATGCAGGCACATCAGTCAGCCACTCATGGATAATGCAAAAACACAAAACTGGAGATTTGTGTCCGCGTGTAACCCCTGGGTCGAATCAGAATCTGGGGTTTCATGCTTTTGTAGTTCTCGATTACTAACATAGACATTTTCAAAAAATGGAGAAGTAAAAAAAAAAAAGAGAAAAAGAAGAAATGAATAAGAAATATTCTTCTGCTTTTAGTGGGGAGGGAGCTCTGAGTTTAGTTATTTAAATTGGTTGTCATTTTGGTCTAAAAAAACTATCATTTATATTCTACATGGACATGAACAGGCTGTGGTTGATAAATAGATAAATGAATAGACTGAGAGATATAGACAGACAGATATGAACAGACTGAAATAGATATATAGAAATAGACTGAAACAAATAGAAAGAAACAGACTAATATAGATGGATAGATATACATGAAGTGGCTGAGATACGTAGACAGACATGTAAAATTTGGAAGATGTAGAAAGCCATGAATGGGGTGGTGCTGTGGTCAGCAATAATACTGGGAAAGGTGCTGGAGATTTGAGAAGATTTGCTGTCAATCAATCCAACGTGACAACCGTAAGAGAATTTAGCTGGGATCATGCAAATCCATGAAATAATAAAAATGTGTTTTTATTCAATGGTTTCTTTTCTGTCATGCTGAAAGAAATCCTTTAATAAAATTTGGTTGAATCACTGCATTTGAAGTTCAATGTGGACATCAGCAGTTGGACCAACTGTGCTACCAACTCAAAAAACTTTTTTTGCACTAATTTGATTGCTAAAAAGGGCTAATTTGAAAAAAAATAGTTATCCCAAAACACCAAAGGTGGCCAAAGTATACCAAAATTGCTAAAAGAGATCAAATGGCTGCTCTGATTTAGTGATTTTTACACAGAAAGTTTGAATTTGGCAATGCTGTTGACTATGGGTACACTGATGATAGGGGGTAGAAATTTTATGGATTAAGCACCTCTAACTGTGTATACAATCTGACTGAGATTAGGCAACCCTCAACTTCCTACCTACCTAATATTCACAGGGCTATAATTACATCATAAAACAGTCGTCATTTTCAACAACGTGGATACACTAGTAATAGTGATGTGGGTGAAAAAGAGAAAGAGGAATGGCATCAAAAGAATTAAAATAATTTTGGTCATTTTTTTCATTTTCTTTCCAATTACCTACCATGCAAGAAGATTTTCTGGACACAATATGGCTTTGAAAGCTTATCAAATCACCTTAGTCCCACAAGTGCTCCACCCAACCAGCCAAGCGTGCTTTCTTGTCTCTGCCCATGTGCATGTTTTTCTCAGGTGCGTTCTCAATCACATTTCAAGTGCTACAACTTTGAAAATTTGCATGAGTACACAACTAAGCACCATCGTCATTTTGGACCAGCAATGCCCGAATCTTGTGCTGATGATTCTAGATAAAAGATCTATTTATGCTTTTTAGATAATTAGTTCTGGTACATGAGCAGGCTATGGTGATTCATTTGTGTGAGATACAGTTACATGTCTTTCCAACAATCTGCCAGTCAAGAGGACTTTCTGGACACAATATGGCTTTGAAAGCTTATCTTCTGAATGACCAATTTCAAAGATGAAATTGAAAAAGACAAGTCATTTAGAGACTTGTGAACCTTTCAATAAATAATAACCACTGATATATTCATCAACAGATTATGACAAAAAAGATACGAGGAAAGAATTTAAGGAAACAAAGGCATAGAAGAAAACAAATGATCCCATGTGTGTGTATGTGTGTGTGTGCTTCTTACACCAAAAGAGTTCAAGTCTGCTTCTGTGAGTGTTTGCATGTTACACCAAGGAAGTTGAAGTCTGTCTATTTGTGTGTGTATCTGTTTGCATGCTTTTTACACCAAAGGAGTTCAAGTCTACCTCTGTGAATGTTTGTGCGTTACACCAAAGAAGTTGAAGTCCATGTGTCTGTGTGCAGGCTTTTTACACTAAAGGAGTTCAAGTCTGCCTCCGTGAGTGTTTGTGTGTTACACCAAAGAAGTTAAAGTAAGTCTAGTAGCCAAGGGAAAAGACAACAACATAGACACGAAGAAGAAGAAGAAGAAGTCTGAGACACGTCAAGTGAACTGGTGCATTCTGGCGATGAAATACACAGACAACAAAAGATTGTAAGCACGATTACTGGGAGGAAAGACGTCTGTGAAAAGTGATAAAAAAAACAGAGAGAGATTACAAAAAAGGTAGACACTAATGGTGGCTGAAAGTTTTTACAATTTTCACTGTGTCTGTCTGGGAAGTATCCAGCCATATGATTAACCAAAAAAGATAGCCATCCTAGGGCAATGGCTTCTTAATCCTCTAAAGAGTACTCCCCTCGGGACCTGACAAGCATCCTTTTCACTTTTCAAAATAGTCTCCAAAATCCTTTTCTAGGATTACCATCAGCTGTCTCACTGGGTTCTCTTAATATCAGCCAGAGTTTAAAATCTCTTTTGGAGTTGGGGTTATATAATGTTTTGCCAAAATGTCTTATACATGACATGGAGAATAGGCAGGTTCAGTCATTATGAAGACGATGGTCATACAGTACACAAGCTCACTCAATGGTGTCTCACGGTTGAATGAGTAATCCCATAGGAGAGTGTCTGTTTACACATGTGCAGTAAGTTCCTCTCTGATTGGTTGCAAAGTTACATAAAGGCTGCACATTTAGTTTCCGGGACATTCAAAGAAGCTGAATACTTTTTGGACAAACCACGTATTCCTACTATCCCTTCTCATTTTTTGCAGTTTTAACTGACAGGTTTTTTCTCTCCATTGATTCATCCACACTTAGATGCAGGGTTGACATTTGGTACTTTTCAAGACCCAAAAATGGAATAAATTTGGTAGTGAACAAAGATGTTTGGAACCAAAAATGAAGATTTGGTACTGAAGCAAACAATTCCTTACATACAAATGATATGATACAACATAAATATATATAAATAAATATATGAATCATAAATCCAAAAATATGCGTTTCAATCCATTTTTCTTGCAAGCTTAGTTTGATGATGGATTTCAAGTTATTTGATTATTTTGGTACTGAATCTAATCAATTTGGTCCTAAGACCATACAGGGTTGGTCTTATGTGACAAAAGACATTTGGCAAGTCTGCGTAGGTGTGATGTCAGACAAATACGTAAGTGGAGGGTAATCATTAACAGAAAGTCACCCTCAAAAGACTTGATTCTAACCTGTAAACAGGTGGTACTGCCTTGTTGATGAAGACATGTACATTTCCTCTGCTATTTCCATGGAAATGGTTCGGATGGGGAGGGCAGTTCAAGAGAAGAAAGAAAAAAAATCACTTTTGGAAAATATTCCCAGTTCTTAAAAAACAGAGTTAGATGAGAGAAATACATTATTTTGAGAAAATGAGAGTTAACCTCTTGACACTTTCAATTACAAACTTTTAGAATGAAGTATGTTGATCACAACATATATTTGATATCATAAACAAGTGTTTTGATCAAGCAGAAGTGTATCATTCATCAGAATGATGATACAAGCCAACACTCAGTGAAATAGATTCAAGAAAGAATCAACTAACAGGTCAACTTGTTCACTCAATAGAAGCAATCACACAACCATCTCTAAGCAGCAAGTCATCTTCAGGGTGATCAATTAGAAAATTCAAGACGTAAATGAATATGTTACTTCTCTTGCCTTTCGTTGGGCAGTGGTCACTACAATGATTGAATTTTCAAAAAACAAGAGTGAATGCTGATCGACACAAACTAAGGAACCACAATTTAGCATAAACTTACGAAGTAAATTGAATCCCCTCACTAAAAAGCTATTCAGGGAGGAGAATTTAAAATTTAAAAAAAGTGTTTCAATTTTCAGCCTTCTAGCTCCATTTGTGTGGCCTGTATGCACATTCATACATAGTGAGCCAGCCAGACTAATTTGAAAACTGGTTTTTGCTTGGCAGTTCTTAAGTAGGAAGGAAGACTTACTCTATTCCCCCAAAATCAACTAGTTTAACATCTTGAAATTTTCATTCCACTCTTTATTTGGGAATAAATTCAGATTTGAAGAAATTGACCAACACTTTTTGCCAGTATGCAGTGTTAGGGATGATCAATTAAAAATTGGAAACATGGTGAGATCAGCAAAAAATTTACTTCTCGCCATCAGTTAGGCAGTGATCACTAAAAATCTGAATTTTCCGAAAACATGCATGAATGCTGCTAGACTTAAATCAAGGGATCAATTTAGCATAAATTTACATTACAAACTGAAACACACACACCCTAGCTTTTGGGATTTTGTCAGTCAAATGATGACATCTCATGCAGTGATATATCTCAGCAAAATCCATGAAGTCAAAACATTCCACAGGAATCCTCAGATAATCCCAATAGATTTTCTCCTCTCAGTCAACCAAAACTGTAAACAGAGATTTCTTCAGTTTTTAAGTGATTTTGCCTATCTACACATTATGTGTACAGGCTACATCAATGGAGCTAGTGGGCTGAAAATTCAAATTAACTGCTTATTGTGTCGAAAAAAAAACAACAGTTTTCTGTTTCTTGGGAAATTCCCTCCTAAACCAAGTTTTTAAAATGTAGGTTTATGCTAAATTATTTTTTTCAAAAGTTTGGACTTTTTTTTTTTCACCACCCAGCGAAAGGTGAGGGAAATAACTCATTCACTGATCATACCCAACACAACATGCTGCAAAAACAAAAACGTGCACTGATGGATATGGTTCACCAAGAATTCCAACACATCCTCATTGAAATATTTCTCTAAAAAATCCAATGCTGTCATACACTCAAATTCTTTCTTTGAAAAATCAAACTGAGGTCCAATATTACTCCGATTGAAATTTTTCAATCTATATTCTGGGGCTGTAGTGTTCTTCCAGAAGGTCATCACAATTGACTTGTTCAAGGACCACTGGAATAAGGCCAGGTGCATGGCCTCAATAGTGTTGGAATAATTGGCTGCACTCTGCCACGACCCCTCCTTATCTGCCTGCCACACCCCCTTATTCTATGAGTCGTAGGCCCTGGTGTAGCTTAAAGCTAATACTATTATCATTCACATCTGCACTCCAGGATGAAGATAAAGAAATTACTCTTTCATTTTAACAATCACTGGAGAAAAATATTATTCAAAAGTGGATACAGTGTCCATGCAAAAAGTAGATTTTAGAATGGAATTGCTTTTCTCTTGTCTTTCTTAAGAAAACTGAGGGTTTGGTCAAGCTGTCTGATAGTTGTTTACATTGTGCTGCTTCAATGTTGTTCAATTTATCTCTGACTGCTTCCCACAGCTGGCCAGTGTTTCCAAATTTTCTGCGAACCAATCTGGCGTAATATGTGCCAATATGTCTTCTATGGTATTGAGATCTTTTCTGCGAGGGAAAGTGCTCTGCTCATTCTTTTGCTCGGTAGTGTGCATGCATGCTAGGATATTCTACTTCTACATGTGATCTGCTACATTATATATATATATATATATATATATATATATATATATATATAAAAGGATCCGAATCATCAGGATGATCCACTTCAGAGTCCTTAAAACTTTTCAATCAGACCACAGTTTAACTTGATGCCATAATTTCACAGCTCACTGACAATGTTACCAACACAAACATTTTTGTTATGCTAAAGCAACCGCAAAAAAGTGTCAAAAACTGCCAAAACATTAAAAAAAAATACTATTAGGAATGAAATGGCTATTTTTAATCACTAAAATGGCTAGATAATAGCTAAAAAAAATGTTTTATCAGTATGATACATACATAGACATATTTTAAATCTCAATTTTTTCACTGCAACTAATATTTTTCTCATCTTTACTAATTCATTCATTTATTTAATGTGAACCTGTGACCCAGTAATGGGTCGCAACCTGTACTTTGAAAAACCTTGATCTATTTCGTTCCCTGAACCGCTCTCATCAAGCTCATCCTGATTCCCAATTGGCCAATGGCATATACTGCCATCAAAAGAACATGCACTTGGTCAACTATCAGGGCTGTGGAAGTCCAAGTCATATTCAGAACGAAATTCATTTAATTTCCTCAGCGTCAAACTCGTCATCAGAGTCAGCAAAGACAAGCGAGGCCTCTTGGAGACTCATAAGTTCATGCCTGGTCATCACGGTTTTAAAATCTGATTATCTATTGATGAAAAATCAGGTTTTAAATCGCTAATTTTGAAATACGCCTCATCATGGAAGCCGCCATTTGTGTATACTCCCTCAAAGGCCAGTTGGTACCATTAGATTTGGTAGTAAACAAAAATATATTTTTGGCTGTCAAGATTTGGCTGGTCTGTCTGGAAAGGGTTAAATAAATAAAATATATTCCGTCTGAATTAAAGATGAACCGAGATGAGGACAACAGTCTGAAAAAAATCTATACATAAAATATGTTCTGTTGAGGTAATAAAATTAAACAAAAACAAAAAAGAACAAATCAGTCTTCTGTATATAACTATAATTGGTCATTCAATAGAAACAGTCACATGACCAACATCTTTTGGCAGCCTGCTATGTTAGGGGTGATGATATTGAAAAATTGGAAATGGACGTTACCACTCACATATTTAGTAAGGCAGTATCACATGTGCATGCCACACCAGTGGAGCTAGTGTAGAAAATTTATACATTCATTTCTTACATTAAAAAAAATTGCTTTTATCCCCCATTACAAATAGAGGTTTGGGGGGGAGATTCAATTAGCAAAGTAAGTTTATGCTAAACTGGTCCCTTATTTTGTGTCCAGTAGAATTTATGCTTGTTTTTTTTTTAAAAATTCAAACTCTTTCTAGTGTTGGGGTATATCTAGTTTTGCTGTATTCAAAAATCAACGGTTAATTTGTTATTTAAAGTTTTCTTTCTTACCTAGATATGGATACATATTGTTTTTCTATATACAGATATATGTATATACGGATATAGAGTCTTAGATAAATGAATATTACACTCCATTGTGCTTTGTCCCATGACTAGATATCTAGCAAAAAAATGAAAAGAGAGTGGGTGAGTATTTACATGGGCAAACCACTCTCCCATAAATATCAGCTAGGCTGCAATAACTGTAAAAAGATATTAAAACCCTTGTCATCCTTGAAGTTCAGCATACATGTATATGAACTGTGCATGTTAATACTTTGCTTGAATTTAATTACTAATGATACAATATAATAACCCTTTTCTGTCAGAAATGTTTGTCTCAATTCCTGACCACTGACAATACTTTTTTTCTTGGCTTTCAATGCATTTTTACAGTAAAACCATCAGCAATGCATTTATATTATACTCATATTACCTCTACTATGTCTGAAATGCTTGCATTAATTCCTGTTCACAGAAATCCCTTCTACCTTGTTTGCCAATGTATTTCTACAGTAAAATCATTGGCTTAGCATTTACATTATTAGATTCTGCCAGTAATTCTTGTCTTAATTAATGATCATTGACAATGCCTTCTTCGATGGTTTCAATGCATTTTTATATTACATATATATATATATATATATATATATATATATATATATATATAAATTTATTATATATTAGCAATGTTTGCATGAATTCCAGACCACAAACAATACTTGATTTTCAACACATTTTTTTCATAGTTAAGTCAATAAAATCAATCACTGTAAACTGCACACAAAATTTTCAAGAGTCAAATTATTATCATACAATATCATTAATATTTACTACCATTAAGTATGGTTTTTCAAATCATTACAATCAGAAGTTAACAAAAAGGAAAGAGAAGAGGAGAGATTCTTCATATTTGAAAAAATATTCTTTCACAATTAATTTCTTCACATTTGAACAGTTCTTGTATCTCAGGCAAGTGGCCTTTTCTCTAAGCCAGCGGTTCTCAAACTGTGTACCACAACTTTCTCCCAAGTGTGCCAACAAATTTTTCCAAAGATGCCAACATAGTTTTCGAGCCTTGAATGTGTCCAGTCAAAAAAGTGAAGTATCCCGTGAGAATGGCAGACAACCGATGGACATCACGACTCACAACATGGATCCCCCAAGATCACATGCGCAACCGAGGCTGACATAATATTAGATGGAGAGATGAGCTAGACAAGTTTAGGAAGTACTGGCTCCGCGACGCCCATCATAGAGATGTGTGGCAAATCCTGGGGAAGGTCTATGTCCAACGACGGATGTTAAAAGACTGATGATGATGATCCCGTCACAAAATCTCGGTTTCTATTGTATGTATCTGCTGAGTGATCTTAGCAAGGTTCAAGTCTGGTTGAAACCAGGACTTTTTATTTACAGGTTTTTATGACCTCTTGCTTGGTAGGATGGATGTCCATCAAAGAGATACTGCCATCCTGATTACACGGCTTAGAATATACTCAATTAGCAGCTTAGTGTACTGGGAAATTTGTCCTATGAAGAGTTTTCCACACTCTTTGCTCATGCCAAGAATTGGAACTAGGGCCTAGTACATACAAGACAAACGTGCTAACCATTACACTATCAGAGCGGACTACAGTGTTACCAATCAAGTGGATTTATTGCTAGATTTTCTGAAATCTCAACATTTTTAGTGACTGATGACAAGAAAAAAGGTGATGAGTACGTATATCTATATTGCTAGGCTGATAAAGAAGTTTTGTTCATTGACTACAGAAGTGTGCCTCCTGATATACAGCAGACATGAAAATCATGTCAAGCACATTTATCAGGTACATGTTTTTTTATCAAGAAAAGAATCACCCTCGGATGGCAAGCCTTTGGCAGAGCAAGCTCAACCTTCAAAAACAAGATAATCCCAATAATCCTAAAAAGAAGAGTATACAACCAATGCATCTTCCCGATAGTTGCTTATGGAGCTGAAACATGGAACCTAATCAAAAGACAGACCCACAAACTGAAAAGCACGCAGTGTGCAAATGTGAGAATCATGCTCAACCTCATCCCGTGAGATCACAAGACAGCACAGTATATGAGGAAGAAAATGGGAGTCTGAGACATCATAGAATCTATTAGAAAACTTATATGGCAATGGGCAGGTCATGTTGCAAGAATGGCAGACAACCGATGAACATCACGACTCACATGGATTCCCAGGCCAACAGAATACAAGATGGAGAGATAAACTAGACAAATTTAGAAAATACTGGCTCCATGACGCCCATGAGAGAGAAATGTGACAGATCCTGGGGAAGGTCTGTGTCCAACAACGGACGTTAAAAGACTGATGATGAAGATGAATATAATTTACACACTATTTCCTAAGGAGTTTTATATATATATATATATATATATATATATATATATATATATATATATGCACACACACAAGATGTGTTTGTTGTATGGATGTAGAAAAAATACAAGATGGCAGCAATGATTGACAGTATGGCAATCAAAAGATGGAGAAAAAACTAGTAATATATCTCAAAATTTTATTATCAAGATAAGAACCTGATGCATTTTGTTCATATCCAGAGGCTAAAGCGGTGACAAGAAAAAAAAATTACTTTAAAAAAATAAACAAAGGCTTGTTGTACGGAAGAGAACCCGGAGGATGTTGCCTAAAGAAGACCTCAGTCAAAAATTCAACTTCATAGTGAGGAGGAAGGAGATGATCAGCTGTTGTTATCTGCTGTTTTATCTACTTGATGTTTGTGTCTGGTCTTAAGTAGGTGTCACCCAAGACTTATATTGCTCGGACTGTTTGTTTGTATTTGTAATGTGTTATTTGAGATATACAACTAGTTTTTCTTTTCATTATTTTAGATGTACAGTGAGCTCTCATTAGATTGTACTAATATGGTGGAAAGGAGTTCGTTTTAGCTGATTATTCGAATTAACCACTAGTAAGGGTTAATACTGTATATATATATATATATATATATGTGTGTGTGTGTGTAAATTTTAATTACAAATTTTTATCTTTATTTTTTAAATATTTCTACTTTGGAGTTAAGTTTCCTTCAGCATCAATAACAGACCCAATACATCGAAAAATTGATTCATACCGCTTTTGGACAGTATCCAGAGGAATTTTGAGCTATTCCTCCAGCAAAACCTGCTCCAGCCCCTTCTGAGATGCAGATGGAGGGAATCAGTACCTCAGTGACTGCTCCAATGGACACCACAAATACTCATTTACATTTAGATCTGGTAATTGCAGAGGCCAATCCAAATGTTAAAGTCCACTTTCACACATTTCAAGCCAGTTTTTAACAACTCTAGCAGTATGAATGGGTGCATTATCATCCTGGATGATGGAATCACCATTGGGAAAGAGTGTTCACACCAAGGGATGCAACCGATCAGTCAAAATTGACAGATAGTCCAGGGAATTCACCCTGCCATACAGTGATACTGCTGAACCAAGAGAATTCCATGATATCATCACAGATTCACCTCCATGCTCAACTGTTGGGGTGAGACTATCAGAGTCATAAGCTTCTTTCGGCTTCAAAATCAGCCAGAACATGGAAATAATGTAAAGGAAGATTCGTACGAGTATATCATATTGGTCCATTGTCCAATACTAATGGACATTACACTACTTTGAACAATGTTCCATGTTGATTTGCAAAAACAAAGGTTTGGCAATTGCAACCTTTCTGTAGTATCCGACTCCATGAAACTCAATGAACCAACATGAGGGTTGTGGTATAACATGATATTTAATAACCTGCAACACATTCAAAGAGGTTTTTCAGTTGTTTTATGCAATATCAAAGTAGTCTAGAAATACAAGTGAAATCAACAGGTGTTTTTCATTATAATGTCCAACTCCTGTATACAATTAATGAAATCATTTAACATATAATGAGGTTAGTTAGTTCAGGTCTAATTGATTGAAATCTAACTGTTCTAAAAATCCCAAAATAGTGATAAGTTTGTTTACTTCTAAATGCGAGGAGCTAATTGTAGTAGTAATTTGTGGTACCATTGAACGGACGCTTCCAGAAGCAAACATTCTGTCTTCCATAGTCGATATGGACAGTCACTCTCTTGACTTTTATTCTGTTCCATTTTATCTAATATCTGGCTTTAAAGGGTCTATTTTCATGAGGATTCACTGTGCGATTTGGTTTTTTCTCAATATTTTCATTTCAACATTGTCAATCATTACAACCATATATAATATATATAAAGTTGTATACCTTAATAATGCCCAATCATATATCTATGCATATTCATATATCAATGAAGTATTGAGTTGGTGTGGTGCATAAGTCAAATATATCTCTTGGTGTGCTGTCTTACACTAAAGTTTGCGAACCACTGTTCCAAGAAGTGTTTTTTTTTCCTAAGCGCATGCCCACATTATTAGCGAGTATCGTCATGATGGTAAAGTGTATGGTTCATTTGAGGAAAAAACCCTTGTCAGGAGATATAAATCGCTGTACAGGTCTGCCGCTGTTCCAACAGCCCCTCCCCTATACATAGAATAAGTACATTGCACATGTGTCAGTACGTTCCTTTTTTATTCTCGCTTATGGCTCGAGTATCAGGTGATTGCGTCATGCACGTCGACAGAAGCCTGCATTGCATGTTGCCCGAGTCTGCACAAATAGCTACGTCGTCTGCATGTTTGGCTAGCGCTTACAGCTATATCTCTTCCTTCTCCTCCTCCTCCTTTTCTCTTCCCGTCTCTCAGATGGTCGATTAATTATCTGCTTATGCGTCTATCGATACAGGCTTGTCTTTATCTGTCTATATTAGGCCTCTCATAAAAATTCTATCCGAAGCATGTTCAGGTCTGTCTATCAGGCCTTATTTATTTAGCGTGTCTCCGAGTCGAGTACGATTTGGTCTGCCAATCTATTGATCTTCTTGCAATTTCATTCTCGGTCTCTTCTCTGAATATTCTAATATACTGTCGGCCCTCCAATTTTCAAGGTTTCTATTCTGCAGATTTGTCATCAATGATTTAATAGGGATTTCTTTTTATTTTGCTGGATGCTACGAAAAACTATATATATATAGTCTACAAAGCTTTACAGCTTTAAACACTAAATAAATATTAAAAAGAAATTTTTGAATTTACGTCATTTCAGTCAATTATTTCCGAATATCTGTTGATGCAATTAATGCAGGATTTTCAAATGGTTTTTAGCGTTTTACACAAAATCAGACACATGGCATGATGCTTGAATTTTTTTTAGTTGAGATCATGCTCACCATGGAACTCTTTTGGGGATTTGAAAACAAAACAGTTACATTACATGGCTCCCAAGCAGTGCTGATCAAACACCACCTCTCTATGAGCTAATAGTTAGTTTTGATTTATCATTTTCAAGGCCATGTCTTCAACATAATAAAATGTTTTTAGGTATTCAAACAGCTAGATCAACCTATCCATTTCCCATATTTTGCCAAATATTTTGCATATCTCCTGAAATCACTCCAAATAAAGAATCTCATTTTCTATCAATTTTTTGTTTCTACAGTCCTCCGTATGTTTGGCTAGAACATTATCATCATCAAGCATTATGAGTTCACAGCTGGGAAAAGGCCTTTCTCATCTCCTCTGTAAAGCATGATTGTGCTATATATATACACACACATATATATATATATATATATATATATACATATCAACTTGAAGTTGATTCTAGAAAACGAGTGAACCACGAAACATATTTAGAGAATAGCTTTCTGATTTTCTGAAATCATTATATATATATATATATATATATATATACACACAGTGAACCCCTGTCAAAATAGACTAGTAGTGGGGAAAGCATGATTGTCCAAGTAAACCAAATGGTAGGGGTTAATACTAAATACACTAGCAAAAAGGATTATTTTCATGCTCTTTTCAAACATATTGTAATAATTCAATATCTACTTTGGAAGTTCAATTTTGCTTTTAACAGTAAGAAAATAGTCGTAAAAAAAAAAAACTACTTTTGTGTCCACACTGAGTGTGGATTTTTGTGCAGATTAGAATCATGTTTACTATTTTGACTAAAGTTTCATCGATTCTGTCATGATAGACAGATCTGTCACGAGAAAAAAATAATTTTTGACAATCTTTCTTCTATTAATAACACAAAGATTATTTCAATGAAATAAATAAATTTCAATTTAAAGACGTTTTCTACAACACACATCATCTTTTCTATCTAAAAGTCTGTGAGAGTTGCTAATATACACTGTACACGATACATCATATGTCTGCATAAAACGTATATATATTTGAAGAAATTATTTAACAAATAACAAAGTTAATTAGTTCAGATCTAATTATTTGAGATTTTAAGACTCCTCTGAAAATATGTAAATCGTTATAAATTTGTTTACTTCTAAATGCAGAGAGATAATTGTAGTAGTAATTTTGAAGGAGTCCAGTTATGATACTTTGCAATTGATGATGGTGATGATCTTTCCAGTCACTCTCTCAACTTAGATTTTGTCCATTTTATGTGATATCTGGCAAGACGGGGTCCATTTTAATACGGGTCCACTGTACATATATATTAGAATCTGTCAACCAGAACTGTTGGTATCAACAGAGGTTCTTCAGTTTTACAAGTTGGTCTGACTGGCTATCAATCTATCTATGTGTTGGTCATACAGGCTGCAAAAATAGAGCTAGAAGGCTAAAAATTTCAACTTTTTCTCCTTACTATGTTTAGAAAATTTTTTTTTTGTTCTCTTCAAAAATTGCCCCCTCAGAATAAGTTTTTATGGTTATGTTTAGGGTCTGGCAGTGTTCATGACTTTTTCTATGACTACCACTTAACAAAAGGCAAAGAAATAGCGATCACTATTGAGTAACTAATCAGACCTATTTTTCATAGAGTTTGAAACTTATCTTCATTTTCTTATACTTGTATCCTCTCTTGGCATAGTGCTAATTTTCTCCTCATACCTAATTCCCTTTGGATTTGAAACCCGTTTCCAACCAAAATCGCAATAGACCTAAGGATGAGTAGGAGTATTCAATACAAGGAGGTCATGTAGCAAGTTCTAACACAGAGGTTTCAAAAGTAGGGATCTCAACCCTTTAGGTGGGTCAAAAACGGCAAAATCAAACTTTTGGAGAAATGTCAAACTTGACTTGGCCTTTAGAGGTCAATGCTACCTATCCTTTGTTCATCCATTGGTCAAGTAACCCACATACATAATTTTGCAAGCATAGTTGGCAACTGTCTCCCTTAAGTTTAAAAACGCCTAAACTGACAGGATCCTAAATAGACCTTAAGGTCAACAGAGGTCAGCAGCAACTATTCTATATTCAAACTGTGGTCAAGTTACCATTGTATGCAAATTTGGAATCCATAGTGTGAATCTCTATTAGATTTGGTAAGGCCAAAATTGACCTGACTATAAATTGGTCTTTAGAGGTCACAAGAGGTCAGCACATGACGTTAAAACTAAACTGTTGTAATGCATCTGATGACATTGGGTTGGTCCAAAAGTTCATACTTTTGGACCAACCCAATGTATACATACATAATTTAAACAAAACCTTCTATGTTGTGATAGTGTTAATTTTTCAAATTCTTTATTCTTGGGTGGAGTATTGCAACATTATTATTAATTTTAACTAGTTTTTACCTTTATTCTAATTCAAATCAAAAGGTTATACAATCAAACTTTTTTTTATAAAAAATAAGTAGATTTTGCCAATTAAGCAATTTCACTGATTTAGCACAACATATATATATATATATATATATATATATATATACATATACATATATATGTAAGTTTTTTAATGCTTAGTGTATAAATCATTAATTGGGATCATCAGTTGTTTACCATGTAACTGTTTTGAGGATTTGAGAAAAAACAAACAATCATATTTACATGACACCCCAGCAGTGTCGATCAAAAACAACATCCTTTTCAGCTATGATTTTAATATATAGCTTATGTCGTACATGAAGTTTGTTATTTTATATACGGTATTATCATAATGCATGCAAACCAACATGATATATACACTTACACCCACATACAGACTATATAAACAGGTATATTTTTCTCTTTATCTTCAAACTCAAATAAATACCTATTACCAGTTATCAAGTTCTTGATATATATTATTATTTTTCAACACCTGCGACTAGTTTACCTTATGGTGCTAACCTTGCCACCTTTTCTGATACACGTCCACCTTTAGAGTACAGATGATATTAAATATATCCAATCTCTTTTTTCATCTTCTTTACACGCAGTGAATAAAATGGGTTTTAGGAACTATGGCAAATGGTGAGGCTGGGATGTCGGGAACTGGGTATATTGTAAGGCCTGGGTTTGTCGAACTAGGTATATGGTAAACTTGGGGTTCCAGGAACTAGGTATACAGTAAGACTGGGATTGGGGGAACTAGGCAAATGGTGAGGCTGGGATGTCGGGAACTGGGTATATTGTAAGGCCTGGGTTTGTCGAACTAGGTAAATGGTAAACCTGGGGTTTCAGGAACTAGGTATACAGTAAGACTGGGATTGGGGGAACTAGGTAAATGGTAATGTCTCCATTAGTAGATATTGAACATACAAGAAACCTAGAAATTGTTCAGTAGGTATACGCCATACCTCTTCATACCCCCCCCCCATTTCCACAAGTGACAGAACAAATGAATCAGATATCCATAGACTAAAACAGAGGCGGGCGAAAAGAATGGATCAAAGTTATTTTTGCAGCTTCCATCAAATTTAACCAAAATCTTAAATGTCATTTTATAACTCAAGGAGTTACGCTGTAATTACGTTGAGTTTACCGCACGATTGCCAACGTTAAGCAATGTTGAACGCGGTGAGTACCAATATCGGTGACTAACTGGGTATACCAGGTCCCATGAGCAGCTGGGGATCATGTAGAGAGCGTCCTGAGGCGATCACATTGATCCTCCTACAGAGGAGACCAATCTCTAAACTATAGATAATAATGCAAGCCAGCCAGCCCCCGTCCTCCCCATTCTCCATCCTATTTGGTAAAGTTATTTTTCTTTCCTGGGGTTACATGTACCTTAGGTTGGGAACTAGATCTTATCTAATCACTCCAGAAAAAAATATTTTAGGTTCAAAAGAGGTAAATTTGCCACAGTCTTACGGTTCGGTGTGCAATGCTCTGTGAGTTCAGGGTTATGATTTCTGCCGTTCTTGAGTGGGTTCTATTTCTGATGAGGCCATGCGTTGTGTTGTGATGGTCTGACAACCTCACTTCTAGTTTTCTGATACAGTACTGGCTTGCATTGAAAGGTATCCCTTTTATTGGATCACCGGTTCCCATAATACAATAACACACGCTGAGATTCGATATAGATGTTTATTCATGTGTCAGTACATCGGTCATGTCAGCCGCAGGACAGACGGACGGACGAATACCCAAGGATATAGATATGGCAAGCTTACCATTGCCCCCCAACCTGCAGGAAAGCCTGTTCTTCGTTACATACACATTCGTAAATGAGACCTGAAGGCATGCAATGGTGGGAAGAGAGGAGAGAATGCAAAGGGCAGTGCCAGTGCCTACAGAGCCAGGCAGGGACTTCACCTGCAAAAGCTACAACAGAGTTTGTCGCTCTAAAATTGGGCAGCCCAGTCGTAACAGGCACTACAGCTCAATCGTAGAGTAATCCTCAGCACATGCTTCATTATTTTCTGAGACAGAGGGAGGGTCAATGATGATGACAATATCATTCAAAAGCCGGCATAACCAGTTAACCCTTGAATGACAAACTTGGCAAAAACTCAACAAGTCTCAACTGACCCTTCTCATTCCTGACTAGTATTCTTTTCATCTTAATTTTGTGTTATTTTATTTTACCGAATTTTTTTTTAGACTAGGTGCTTTAAATGGGGAGAATGACTCTCTCTCTCTCTCTCTCTGTCACCTAGTCAACCTATCTTGAGAGTTCCTCCTCAACTCAAAAATGCTTTAATACAATTATATTGTTTGATGTAGTACATGTTGATGTAGGTAGGTTATTCATTTCTAACAAGCATGCACATGTCAAAAATGGCAGGGTTTTTTTTTCTATGTATGATCGGTACTAGGGAGCCTAAAGCTATTTTATTGAGTAATTCATTTTTAAATAATTCAAGTATCTTAATTTTGAGTTTTTTGTAAAGTCTCAACTCAACTCAAGCAGTATTAATGTATGATCAAACAAGTTTTAAGAGTTCTTATGATGTAATCATCATTATTATGCCATAACAGGATGATAAATTAATCAAGGAGATAAGTGAGCACAAACAAACAGAGAAGAAATTAATATACACGCTTATTACATGTTTAGATTTTTTATGTAGTTTATGTATTATGCATCTTAAATTTATTGTATTGTATTTAGATGTTTATCTCATATGTATTTGAGAATTTTGAATTTGAATTGAATTTGTTACTTTATATTGCAATTTCTCAGATGATCAGTTCATGATAATGAGTAAACAACACAGAATCCCATTACTTTTGATCCATTTGTTATTTATAAATCTATGATCAATTAGAAGCACTCAAATCAACCTCAATTTCTTTAGTTTCCGAGTGCTTCTGAGTTTTTAGTAGCTGAGTGGGTATGTATATATTACATGTACAGGCCACACTAATGGAGCTAGAGGGATGAAGATATCAACATTTACTCATTATTACGATTAGGAAAAAACGTTTTCTTGTTTCTGGAAATATCCCTTCTAAACATGTTTTTGTTGGGGGGGGGGGTAAATTTTCAATCAAAGTTTATTCTAAATTGATCCTTCACTTTGTGTCCGGCAGTATTCACATTAGTTTTTGGAAAATTTAGACTTTTTGATGATCATTGCCCAACAAAATGCAAGAGAGGTGATTTATTCCTGGATCTCCTCTTTTTCCAATTTTTTAATTGATCATGCAGCATTCAAGCTTGTTTTTTGTTTTTTTTAAATCAAGACATTTTTAGCGATCACTCTCCCAACTAAATGTGAGAAGTAACTTATTCCTTGATCCCCACTTTTTTCCTATTTTTCATAGATCACCCCCAACATGGCATGTTGCCGAGAGATATTGGTCACATGGTAGTTTCTATTAAGTGACTAACCAGACCGGTTATATTTAATAATCGTCTTTCAACCTCTCCCTAAATATATACCTTCACACATGCACGTGTATTCATACATATTTTCCCTTTGATCTGACTTTTCCAGGCAAAAGGATGCGGGCTTGTGTTTCGCCGAGCACTTATTCTTCATTTCTGATCTGCGCTATAAAATTAAGATGAAAGAAATATTAGTCAAAACTAATAATGGTTGAGTTCGTTTTTATTAAACATTAGTGATTACAATATCACATAACGTCGGTAGGATTTCCTATCAGATCAAAGAGTCCAGACAAATACACCGAATGACCATCAAGGTTGTACAGACGGTGCAGTTCATAAAAGACTAGTTGAATTAATGTGAATACAGGGTGTCCCAAAAGTAACGTCTGATTTGTCACTAAAGATTTATTGATGCAATAAAAAAAATATGGGTCTAACAAAAGTAGACATGTGCAATGTGTTACATGTAAGGTCCAATGCGATTGCTGCCTTTTCAATGCATTTATTTAGTTGGCAAGCTACTGATGTACGTGCATTCTGACAAATGTCAACGTCAATGGTGGCAGCTTTTTCTTCTATTCTGGTTTTCAATCATTGTATTGTGGTTGGTTTTGTTCTTTAAACCATGTGCTTTAGGAATCCATAAGAGAAATAAAAACTGGAGCAGTTAAGTCCAGTGATTTGATAGTACCATGTCATCCTAGCCATCAACCTTCCAAATTATCATCAAGCCAGTCTCATACAATGCAATTGTAATTTGGGGAAAAATCAGGAGTTTACTGCACCCTGTATTATATGACCAACAATTAGTAAATTTTTTTTTTACTTATCAACTTGACCTTGAAAGGTAAAACCAGCTGAGTGGCTACTAGTTTTTACATCCTGAAGTCTGTAATCTTCAACGTAGTTACATAACTCTACTTTCTGTATGAATATATCAGGACTTTTCAGCGCTATCTTTTGTACAATGTTAGTGAAATTTTAGGATTGTCTCTGAAATTTTTGCATCTCTTTATTGCAAGGGAAGTCAGGCAATTGCTATACTCATTTATAAACATTGAGGAAAATTCACACACAAGGAAAATGGATTTATGTAATTATGGGTATCGCATGTCATTCTAGGTATTGAAGGAGGTGCAGGATGGCAAAGCGGACAACAACTCAGAGAATGGAGTCAGTTTGTGTTGTTGCACTAATGACCAAGGGAAAGGCATAAATCCACCTGTCTCTCCAGCTATGGGTTAAAGAGTGTAGAGCTAAATAAATGATACCACTTTGAATGCTTGTCACTTCTAAGACTATTTCAGATACTGCAGACGGGAACCGATTAAGTAGTAGGGTGAATCTGGAGCTGAAGACGAGGGCAGCATAAGGGCACTACTGATTTACTCTTTTTAGGTATATTTATGTTATTCAAATTATTTTCAAGTCATTCTAGGTATTTTAATGTTATTTTAATATTTTTTGTAATTCAGTGTATTTTATATCATTGTGGGTATTTTCATGTCATTCCTGATATATCTAAGTCTTTTTGTATATTTCATGTCATTCACGGTATTTAAATGTTATGTTGAGTATTTTCAAGTAATTCTGGATTTTTCATGATATTCTGATTATTTATTTTTATATCATTCTGGGCATTTCTATACCATTTCAGATATATTTATGTCATTCTTTCGTAAAATAGCTACAAGATTGATTCTTAAAAGATTTCTGATCAAACATGAAGAAAAGAAGTTGAAGAAAAAAAAATGTTTGAATAAAATAATTTCTGACAGGGTGGGGAAGGGATTTTCAAGATGTCCCACTGGTTGTCGTTTGCAATGGTACCAATTCCAGAACCCCAGACACTTCCAGGGAGAGAAACCATTGCGGTGGCAGCAGCAACAGAGGCAGCAGCATGCACGTTGCCAATAGCAACAACAAAGATTTTGAAATCGTGATTCATAATCTGAGTCATGGAATCTATGTCTCTTCGGAGAAAAATCATTTCAGGTGTTTGTCTCGTCTAGACATATATATATATATATATATATATATATATATATATATATATATATATATGCATACAAGGTGGCGCAAAATAAGCTGACCATTTTGATTCTTTCAGACTACTGTTATTTTTGTGTGTGTGTCTTTCTTTTCCTGTGAAAGAAGTTTTAATCATGAAAGTCGTGGAAACTGCTTATACTATACCCAAACAGTTGTTAATTTATTATTGATCAAGGCTGTAGAAATAATTTTTGTTGCTCTTTCAGCCAGTTGCTTACAGCAGTTTTGAAAAGTCGGCCACCCAGTATATATATATATATATATATATATATATATATATATATATATATATACAAACATCCATCTCAGTGTATATACATATGTCGCTTTATCTGTGATATAAAAGTATGCATGTTTTTGTACGCGAATAGTCATTCAGTTATATATATTTCTGATCATACACTATTGATCTAATGTATTATATCATAAGTTATTTGTCAGCCTCACTCTGATGTATTAAATACAACTGATGAATCTAATAGGGAATTTTTCTATCATTTTTTTCTTCTTCCACTAATACTGAGGAGCTGTAGAGTGGTAGAGACATTGGTCACATATCTTTCATCCATCCACTTGCATTTTACATGAGCAATCAACTATAATCCACTACTGGCTAGCCAGGCTCATCAAAGGGACATAAGTTCGGGGGAAAATGGCCCATGTGATATTGGGAAGAAGGAACAGATCGATACATGCCTTTCTAAGTGGCATTAGTGCAAAAGAAAACCTCAACAGTCCCAGATGAAGTTTGAACTTGGCTTACTGATCCCATTCTCAGAGCTTTTAATCACTCAGGCACCTAGAACTCCATACAAATAACTTTAAGCAGCAACCCCCCCAAATCTTAATGAGTGAATAAGGTTCCTAGGGATCTGTCTTCCAGTCAGCACTTCCCTACTGCACTTAATGGTTGTGGAGAGAAGGAAGGCCCTAATGCCTGCAGCAATATGCTGATGGAAGAAGACAATTTTTGTCACAAATATACAAATGTGTGTGGGTTCTTCAAGTTTTGCACAGTTTTTTTGGCAAAAAATTACATCACCAAAGTCTGTCAGAAAACAAGGGAGTGACTCTAATTCTATATTCTGATCCTAGATTGAGGTCCGGAGAGCAATATTCCCAGGCAGAAGTGCTGATCCACACATAAATAATCCCACATTTTTGACAGGTATTATACTGGTATCCATATATATATAATATGTAAGTAATAAGCATTAGTATAGCCTCAAATGAAACTACTTTCTTCTCTTCTAACAGATTTATTGTTATATGTAAGATATTACACAAGATGTAAAGGGGTTTTACCAAGACTATACTTTTACCGCAATATTTCTTCTTGCATTATATATATATATATATATATATATATATATATGTATATGTGTGTGTGTGTGTGTGTGTGTGATCTTTCAGACCCTAAAAGGTAAGTGTTATTAATCCTCCACTGTGCACTAATGATTCTGGTTCACAAGAGAACTCTTTGGATTTAATTGAATGAGGAAGAGAAAGAAAAATGAAAAAAAAAGAATAATCTTGAAAAATGAATGAGTTGTTAAGAAATAAAAGGTGAGAAAAAGAAAAGAAAAGTTGTTGTGTTGGAGTGTTTGCTAAATGTTTAATGTCGATTGCAGAGTTTGCAACCCTGGAGACAAAGAGCACAATGCATCAGAATAAAACAAGTCGACTCTGTCATTAATCTCACACTGGCATGTAGCTTTGCATATGTATTTATACATATGCATATGTCTTCCCCCCCTCTCTCTCTCTCTTTAGACACACACGCACATTATATATATATATATATATATATATATATATATATATATATATATATAGAGAGAGAGAGAGAGAGAGAGAGAGAGAGAGAGAGAAAGGGATATCTCTAAATCTCTTCAATGATATATATATATATATATATTTTAAAGCCAAAGATACCAATATATATGTATACATTTTGTTGAATGCTACAGTTATGGGTAAGAATGTTGAAATTGTTTCAGCCAGAAAACCTAGTCAGATGGTGCTCATGTTCCGCTGTGATGAGTACTTATCAGCAGTGGCTCACAGAGTGAAAAATCACCAATTGCTGACAAGGCATTGGGCAGCTGAGATTTATCGATGTATCAAGTGAAGAGAAGCTTTCCCACCATGTAGGAGCCAACTGGAGTGCTACTTTGGAGCAAATTCTAGATAGCTTCCATCAAGGTGAAGGAAGGAATGCATTACAATAGGCAGTACATTGATTCTTGTTGCGTAGTTGCTGGCCAGACAAAGTAACCATGCAAACCACAGCTGAAAGCATCTTGAATGGGTACACAAGTGTTGGAACTTGACTGGGTATCAATGGAAGAAGTTCACTTGAGTTTCGCTTTCTCCTGAATAAGATGGAAGGCAGGGTATGTGTGCATCATTATCCTGTGGAAGTGATGGCGCAAGGGCGTGCCAGTGGGAAAACACCAAGCCGGGGCTAATACCCTTGACTGCCAAAACCAGCAAAGACTGCATTTTTAATTCCAGCTAAAAATGGAATTTCTCTGTTTGGCTCAGGAGTCAAGATCATACATACATACATAAACACAAGCAGAGTCACACACACAAATGGGAATCAGGTAGGTTGGGGATAGGGGGGGGGGATTAAAGTGTTGGGGTGGGAGCAGATAAAATGCTGCAGTAAGGTTATTGATTTGCCTTCTGAATCTCTCTGCATTATAAGAACCCCATAAAGAAAGTGTCAAGGAATTTCCTATCTGATCAACAAGACACTAATTTATGTCACAGAGTGCTAGATATTGTATCATTAAGTAAAGTAAGCAAGTCGGGCCCATACATAGGCTATGGCTTCAACTATCCTATCTTAAGGCTCCTTATATCGCATTGCTACTAACTCGGCCCATTTACAATATTTTGAGGCAATGCGCACCCGAAGTGGCATCACGCATTCCACTCTGCACAATTTTACCCATAGCTGGGCGGAGAGATAGATTCATGCTTCTCCCAGAAGCATTAGACAAAAGTGAACACTAACTGTCCCAACCGGAATTTGAAATCAGTTCGCCGAGTCAATTCTCAGAGCTGTTATCTGCTCGGCTACCCTGCACCTTCATATCATATTACTCCCTAATATATACAAGAGGTGATTGATAAGTTCATGGCTAAACGTACAAGGACATGATTTACAGAGTTCTATCTTCATTCACTCACAGTTCAACACTTTGAAAGATTACATAGAAAATTTCAAGTTCATAACTATTTAATTTTTCTGTTTGAGACAACTGAAACTTGAGAATCAGCAAGTGTCGAGAAAGGGACACATTTCCTGTCATTAATTCTTTCTATTGCGAAAAAGACTAATGAACAGGTCTGGTTGGTCACTCAATAGAAACTACCACATGACCAACATCTTTCGGCAGCATGTTGCATTAAGGGTAGAGCATTAGAAAAAAATTGGTAGAAGCGGGTGATCAATGAATAAGTTACCTCCTTGTCTTTTAGTTGGATCACTGAAAAATTCTAAAATTCCAACAAAAAAAAAAAAAGCATGAATGCAGCCAGACACAAACTAAGGGACCAACTTAGCAAAAACTTGCATTATAAATAGAACACCCCACAATATTTACGAAGGGAATTTTGAAGAAATAAAAAAAACATTATTCCAATTCATAATGAGTGAATGTTCAACTTTTCAGCTCCCTAACTCCGTTTGTGCAGCCTCTACAAAAGAGATATACATAGCCAGCCAGACCAACTTAAAAACTGAAGAAACCTCAGTTCATGTTGACTATACTGATGTTGACAGTTTCTAATGGTTAATGACGATGCTGTACTTGGTGAACTTTAATCAGATCTATTTAAAAAATAAAGATTCATAATTGGCTCTTTAGAGTAGAGTGGCAATATGTCCGTTTTTCCGCAGACATGTCTTCTATTTAGGTCTCAAAATCTTCTTCACAAAGAAATTGTTAAAATTCTTCAAAAGTCCAGAATTTCAGCTTGCATCATTTTCTCCACAAAGAAAAAACATAGAAGTGCAATGGAGAGAGTGATGTAGAAGTTAAGAAGGAGAAAGGTTGTCAACTTTGTAGTTTTAGAGCCAGCATGTACTGCTTTTTCTTGTTCTTCAGCCAAGCATATAATTTTTTCCAAACTGCTATTAAAGCCATAACTGAAAGGCTGAATGTATAGAACAATTTTCTTTTTATGGATTGAGCATTTGTTTTTCTTGTTTTCTTATTTCAGGTATTCAAGCTATTTTCAACCATAATCTAGCCACTGTTTGTGTGTTAACAACTATGATGGTGACCAGGAAATCCTTTTTTTTCAAATGTTCAGGTATGGCAACCATACTCTAGAGTTAATCTCAGTTAATAAGTGCTCTTCCACACTTCCAAATACAGCAATACCTTGAATAGTACAGTATTGATTACCATTTTGATGCATTAATGTTAGGGTATTGCTATACGAATTAATGTAACTAAGTGTAACCTGCAAACAACAAGAAAAAGAACAGACTATTTAAAACTTGCAACATTGTTTGTATAATTTTCAACATTTGTTTCTGCAATCAAAAATCGAAAAATATTTATTTTCCATTGAGTTTCCAAGTTGATCCCTGTTAAAACACCCAAAACAAAAATAGATAACAATTGCATTAAGTCTAAAACGAAAAAAATGTCCAAAATACAACATAATTCATTGGTAAAGGAAAGAATTATATATATATATATATATTTTATTATGCCACCCACAGACAGCTGTTTCGTGTATTACATCTCTTCAGTGTGGCTATAGACTTTCCATTATCCCATCCAGTACCACGAGGCAGAATTTAAACCTTCGCTTCAGACCCAACATATATATATATATATATATATATAGAGTGTATACATTAGTTATAAACTGTTAAGTTTGCTTCTTTCTCTCTCATATTCTATTTTTTATCAAAAAAATTGATTTAAAGCAAGAGAATAATATCTTTTTCCTTCTCTCTCTTACTCTCCCCCTCTTATTAAGATAACAGTTTGGTTTCTTTGTAACGAATGCTATCTCTCTTTTACCACTCTCCCTTTTGGTCACTCAATTCCTTACAAATGCCATTAACCTATTCAAATCATTAACTTGATATTTTCCGCATTCTTAGAACTGTCAACTTACATCACAGTTAAAATCACACTAAATCAAAATAACACCTTGAACTTATGTCACAGTTAAAAACACATTAAATAATAATAACGCCTTGAACACTGCGGTTTTCAACAACATAGAAAATTTTGGGACGAATTAACCGCACTAATCAAGATATACCTGTAGATGTTTCCATGAGAAGAATTACAATAATGTCCATTTCTCTTTTTTTTTCTTTAGATTTTTTGTGATATGCAAATCCAATGACTATTTGGGAAATGAAAAAAAGTTTAAAAAAAAAAAAAAAATAATAATTGCTCAAGAGAATGAATGATGACTTGAAGAAGATATGATAGGTCTGTGCCATGGTAGTGTTCAAGTCACATTCTCCCTAGGGATCTCAGGTTTCCTCAATTCCTTCCTCATTTTCAATAGACATCTACTTATTTTTTCACAATTATACTTTCCATTATACATTCGTCTCCAGTTTGAGAATCTCTACTTCATCTGGTACCACAATTATTAAACATACCTCAAAATGAGGTTCATGTCATTTTCAATGTATTTAAAAAGAGAATTTTTTTCCAGAATTTCATAAACAGGGAAGCCCCTCCCCTAGACCCAATTTTTTTTTTCTAATCAAGCGATCGTTGTTCAACCAGCACCTCCAGCCTGACTCCTGTGCCGCAACATTCCATACATACAAAAGTACTGGTTGAACTGAAGGTCGACCTCTTTCTTTTCTCCACTCATCCCCCCCCCAACTGATACCAAAGAGATTTTCTTTTCCTTCTCGGCTCATCTGAGATTGATTAACTAAATCCATGACTGAAGTCACATTACCTGATAATGGATGGAGAATGTACCAACAGAGACATTCTGAAACTAGAATGCATTTAGAAAGTGCAAACCTCTGCAGACACAATAGCCTGCAATAACTAAAAACAGAACGAAAATGAGTTTATACAGGGCTACGACAATAGAGGGAAAGTTTTGTCTTCTACATTTCAGATTATTGTATAAATCTATGAAAAAACATTTCTCAATCAAAAAAGAATTCAAGGATCCATCCCCAAATCTAATTGATTCTTTCTTAGCCCACGGCCCACCCTCCCATTATTGAAGAGCCAAATCTTTAACGATAGAAAGATATCTTTCTACTTATCATAGGAGACCACAGTTCGATTCTCTGTTAGTTAGGTGAAATCGATTTCAATTTTAGACCTTTATTTCCCATATGTACGTATATAAATACATATGAAGTCTGCATGGAAAGTTTTCAGCCATTTTGAATATCTTGACAACTGTTAATATCAAATTACTGGATACTTTCTGGACAGACCACGAAGCAATAGACAATAATACCTGCAGCCTGGGATTTAGCTCAAAATGGCTGTGCCAACTAATTTGCCTCTAACATAGAAATGGTCCTTTTATAATAATAGATGACGTCTCTTGTCACCATGTTTTATAACTTTTCTTTTCTCTATCTTCATAAAAAAAAAAAATTAAACTTATTTTCTCAATAAAAATGCAGACTATGATTTTATAGAAAATCTCACCATCAGAGTCAATACTTGAAGAACCGTAGCATCAAAATTTGTAGCCATGCGAAAAAATTCCACCGAAGAATTAATAGGGTCAGAATGAATTCAAATAATGACATCTCTGGTATTTCCAGCTAGAACATGTGTAAAATAGAGTAAAAAAACATATCTAGACGCTATTATTAAACCTGTCAAAATGAGGCCTGATAAAGCTAGAAAAAAAAACAAAAAAAAACACCAGTATATTTTCAAAAGGTAAGGCAAGCATTGCTAGAATACATAATCAAACTATGGTTGTTAAGCATTTTTAATCTAATCGCTGTTGGAGATTGTTGTTGTTTGTGCCCCCCCCCGTACAGTTGATAGCCCCATGCCCAACCCTCCTCCTTTACCCAGGTTTGTGACCAGCTATGGTGACTGCCAAGCTCTAAGATTTTTTCTGTTAAAGCAATTTTGTCTTAGATGGACATGCTTTCAAGGCTAAAGGGCTCCATCTACCTTATCTACCCATTAGTGGGGTGAGAATTAGATTCTTGTTGTTCCCAAGAGCATCTGCAAAGTGAACAAAATCTGCCCGAACAGCGTCTGAACTCAGTCCACCAATCCTGTTTTCCGCTCCGTTAACTAATATGCCACTCTGCACCGTCAAAGATGAACCAAATAGAAATACCTGAACATGACAAAGTTTTAGTGTGTCAACCATCACTCATTTTTGACTCGTATTTTCTTTCATCTTAAATTCTATATTTGCTTTTTGTTACTTCACTCAGACTGTAACTCTATGAACAGTATAGATTAAAAATGGTTTATAATACTTCCGCTGATAAAAAAAATGAATCAGGATGATATAATTGTCTTATTTCAGATAGAAATATAGGAAAAAATAGTGTCCTTACACTGACTATGACTACGGCTCTATACATCACATTACTACTTACTCAGCCTGTTCGTGAGATGTAAAAAAAGACTTAGAGATAACAAGCACCCACAGTGGTGTCATTCACTTCACTATGCACTCCTCTACCCGTAGCTGGGGAGAGATAGATTGATTCATGCCTTTCCCAAGGACATTAGTGCAAAGTGAATACTCATACTGAGTCACTGTGCAGTTACTAACTCAGCCATCTGACACCTCAATAAAAAATATAAGGGCTGGATGAGGCAACCCCAGTTATCCTCTAAAGAAGACTGATCTCTACTCTACACTTGATTGAGCAAGCTAAAGCCCCCCACTCTCTGAATCCTTCAGCTGACCTGGCTGTGAGCAAGATGAAATGAATGAATTGACATAAGAGGATATCCCTTCCCCACCAATAAAATGAAGTAATAAGTATTTTTACCGTGGGATAGAAATGCTTTTACAGGAAGGAATCATAATCAGTCTTTTAACATCCATCATTGAACAAAGACCTTCCTCAAGATTCCCCAAATCTCTCTATCATGGACGTCATAGAGCCAGTACTTTCTGAATATGTCTAATTCGCCTCTCAATTTTGTCTTCTGCTGGCTTTGGTTACGTATGTGATCTGTGGGGATCCATGTTGTGTGTCATAATGACCAGTCGTTATCTACCATTCTTGCAACATGACCAGCCCATTGCCATTTGAGTTTTCTATTGGGTTCTATGATGTTTTGAACTACTATCCTATGATCTCTCTCCATGTGAGGTTGAGCATGATTCTTCCATGTACACATTGCATAGTACTATTTGATGCTATCTACAAACTTTGCTGTTTGCTTGACTTGTTCAATGTTGTTCATTTTCTTTCATTCCCAATGTTAGAAACAAAAATATGACACTTGTTTCATTGTTGGTACATGGAACGTGTTGCACTCAAATCCCTGGCATTTTGCACCTAAACACCACGAGCATCGATGATCGATGTGATTTAGGCAGATTGATAATTTTAATGAAAAGTCATAAAAATTAATCTTTCTTGGATCTCTTTTTTCTGTCATCTCAAAAATGTCAGCGTGTCCCTACTTACAATGATTTTAGTTGGTTTGCAATATCCTTTATAAGACTTTGTCTAAACCCCCCTCGACCCAAAATAATTGTTTTGCTAGTTTACTTCTTAGACATGCATAAAAAACTCTATATTATAGGATTTTTGGGTGCAATCTGTTACATCATGGCAGCCATCAAAGATATTGAGATCATTCTGAATGATATCAAGTCATATTGTAAGAGGCCTGAAGGGAATGGAAGAGCATTAGACATTTACGGGTCACTTCCTTATTCCTTTGAAAAGAAGTAATTAAGTGTTGGGTACAAAAAACAAAAAACAAAACACCACTCCTATCCCTTTTTTATCATTAAACTCTAACACAAAAAAGGATTTACAGCCATATCACGTTGAGAGACTGAAGCAACATTGAGCCAGGTCAGTATCTAGATGAGTGACCATCTGGGAATACAAGGTGCTGCAAACAGTTGGAGATCATTTTGAGAGCCCATTGAAGGAATACTGTTAATCCTCCTAGAGAGGAGACCAATCTCTATTCTATGCTCAATGAAGCCAGCCAAAGACTCCCCTCTCCCATCTCTTTGGATCCATTGACTGGCCTGGTTGCAAGCAACAATGAATGAATAAATGTACAGAAAAGGATACCCCCAAAAAATAGAATGAAGTCTTAAGTATTTTCACCCAGGGATATGCTATTTGTATTTGATGATATCAACCATCTTTGCTGCTTGCATGACATTCAATGCTGTTTTATTTTTTTCATTTTCAATGTTAGAATCAAAGAAGAAAAAATGACAATTTAGACAGATATTCAGAAGAAAAAAAAAATGCATGCCAATGAGACAGCATGTGACAATTAAAAGAGATCTTTTTGAAAGTAGCTAAAACTAAAACCACCTAATGCCATCTAATGACAAAAACAGAGCAAACTTTTTGGCTAAACCAATATATTTACCTTGAAATATCCTTTAAGGAATTTGCTGTCTATATTTGATGCTATTAATAAACATTGGCTGTTTTATTACTTTGCATGATTTGGTTATTATCTTTATTGGCTACTTTTAGCTTTTCTGATCTTCTAACCTTTCATGGTCCATGAAGGATCACATGTCCAGCTACAGTCACATGACTTCTCCTGTACCCAACTTGATGTAGAGATTTTAACTACGGACAATGCCTTCCCCATCTTTTATTCGATGCATTCAGCTCAAGGATATCATTAATTGGCTTATTGAGACAAATCTTATGTAAAATACAGTGAAAGATACTTAATAATTAGGGAAAAATGAAACAAGAGGAAAGAAATACAGAGAGAGAGACAGAGCAGCTGTGAACAATGGTCTCAACTATAGAAATGCATTACTAATGATTTTTGTCATAGAAATCAAATGCAAAAAAAACTACTACAGAAATGCATTGTGAAATATTACTTAAAGATGAAAAAAGTGTGATTTTTAGAAAGTGATATTTGTCTTACCATAACTGCAGTCAACAAATAAATGGTACTTACCTAAAAAAGAAAAGAAAAATGAAATAAGAAAAGCATGAAGACAAGAGACAAAGCGAAGAAAATAGGAAAGACAATCAAAAATTATTTCAATAAGACATTCATTAAAACTAGAAAGCATTATAGCTGTAATGTAGTGGTGGTAACGGTGTATGAATACGTCTCAAAATTTAATCCCTTATTCCATTGCACATTGCCCATCCATCCATAGAAATTTCATCGACATTCATCCAGAACTTTTTGAGACAATGTTCAGAAAGACAGACAGGCACGGGTATTTCATATTACCGCTCCAACTTGGCAGAGGTAATGATAAAATGTGGTATCCATCATTTATCATAGCAAAAGAAAGCAATTAATTAACATGTTTTCACAAATATTCACCTGCTGTTTTTAGGTATGAAATATCACAACAATGAACAAGTTCTTGAAAGATTACTGAAGTGAAGCAAGACCACATGTCGAGCCTGGTCATTACCTAGATGGGTGACTGTCTGGGAATATGAAATAAGCTGAGTCATACCAAAGACTAGAAAAATGGTTCTCAATGCCTCTCTGTGAAAGAGTACAATTGAGGGTAAGCATTTGTTGAACCAGGGATGTCACACTCACCCCAATCCCAAAGGCTAGGAAACTATGCAAATATCCATAATCAACAGAATTACAATTTTATACTGCTCAACTAAGACTGGCTTGATATTAGCGAAAACAAAGCAAAGTTACTTCCTGTGTTGCAAGACAAATGAAACAACGATTTTTGTCTCGTGTTGCACGACACGAGACGATGATTTGTCTCCAGTAGTGTAACATATGAAACAAAGATTTTTGTCTCCATTTCTTAAGCTATCTATGGAGACCTAATCATTCGACCAATTGTGGGTTGCTATCCTGATGCCCAATATGAACTGTGTAACAGGGTTGAATTGCCCTGCTATTTAATCATAGCCTGAAGGGATTCGTACTTTCCCAAAGGCCACTAGTGCAAAGTGAGTGTAAACTGTTTCAGCTTGAATGTTTTTATTCTATTCCCAGTATCATTAAATGTTAGGGTACCTACACATCTTATTTACACTGGCCTTCATTATTACATATGGTGATGCAAAACTTGACAGCTTCAATGAAACTAACTAGAAAGCACTCAGAGAGCGCATAAATCTGATAACGTCATTGTCAGGGGCAGTAATCATGCATGAATCTGTCCACAAACTTGATCACTTCTTCTACTATCAATATAACTATGACAAAGGGGAGGAAATTGTGAATGAATTTTCCTAAAAATCAAATCAGTCCATTCAGAGCCTATAATTCAACCAACCGGAAAAATCCATAAAAATTCATTCACAACTTTTGGAGATATCGGGTAGATATTTATGAGCATATACATAAATGTATGGGAAAAAAAAAACGAAAAAAATCTCTCAATCAAAGAAAAATCCCTGGATGCATCCCAGACTTCAAACACACCTTCCTCACCTCATTGCCCACCCTGCCACAAAATTTAATAGAAATCCAGTCAGCACTTTTGGAGATATTGTGCGCAGAGAGAGACTAACAGACAAGACCAAATACGTATACTTCTCAAACTTTGTTAATAGAGATGAATAAAAAGTTCAGAGTTCCATTTTCATATGGTTCTCTCTTTGCTTACTGTTAAGTGTTTAATTGCTGGGGGTTTAGAATAGGCTGACAGGTTAGAAAATCCATCAAAATTTGATTAGTGGGGGGGGGGGGTAAGCTAGATTTTAGGAAGCTATGCCCAGCAACACAAGGACCTGGACAAAATAAAGTCGTTTGAGGAAGATATATAATAAGGATGGGGTATGCACATGGGAAGTAAAAAGATACAGTATTGACGGGAACAAGAAAATTCTTCTGTTTTCTAAGAAAAATTGGACAGAAAAGTCTTTTCGTAGTTTACACACGCAATAAGTTTAATCAAGTTCTCTCCATTTGCTTTGTTTAATATTTTTCTTTTGATGGGAAGATTTTGACAAATCTGTACTTGCCCCCCATCCCAACTATTAGGGAGGAGAGAGAATAGTTGGACTCTTAAAAATCTATTAGGGGGAGGGGTCTAATAAAGGGGAGTAGTGGAAATCTTCCAAAATTAATAGTAATCTATATACCCCAATACCTTGATTTGTGCAGGTTTTTTAGCACATTTAAGGTATTACTGCACAAATTAATACAACTAAATATGAGCAAAAAAAAAACAAAACATTTTAATTAAAGTCTTGCTCAGTGCGGTTTTAAAAAGTATGGAAAATTTTGGAATGAATTTACTGCACTATTCAAGATATACCTGTATTTAATCTAAGCCAGCTTATCTGTTTAGTTTAACAAAAGCACGAAAATCTTGTAAAAAATACACAAGCAATATTTTTATTTGTTGAGGAACAGTAAGAAAAAAATGATTAAAAGTATCGAGTGTTGATCTAATATTTTTTTTTGAGATTATTATTCAAACAAGTCTAGTCTCTCAATACAAACCATCATGTTACCAATGTTTTTTGTCAGCATGCTATGTTGGGGAGGATCAATTGAAAAATTTGAAAAAGGAGTAATGAATAAGTTACTTCTCCCACATTTTGATGGGATGTGATCTTTTGAAAGGAGTCAGAATTTAAAAAAAGCAAGCATGAATGCTATCAGACACAAACTAAGAGATCAATTCAATTTAAACCTACATTGTGAATCCAACCCTAACCCCCACAAAAACCTATTTAGGAGAGAAATTTTGGAAAAAAAGAAAAAAAAGTTTTCTCTAAACATTATAAGGAATAAATGTAGAAATTTTCAGCCCTCTAGCTCAATTGGTCAAGTCTGTATATATGATACAAAGCCAGACCAATCTAAATACTGAAGAAAACTATGTTGACAGTTTCTAATGACAGTTTCTAATAATAATCCATCTGAAGAGACCAAATATACAAGTCAAGAAAAACAAGAAAGTGTATTGAAATGAAAAAAACAAAACATCTTTGTGCAGGAGAAACATATCAATGCAGTGGGCAGAAAGAAGAATTTCTTAAAATAACAAGACAGGAACAAAAAAGGAAAAACTTATTATTATGAAGAACAGGTCTTGGAGACAGGATCTGTATGCAGAGACTCTTGAAGAATGCCATTCCCTGCAAAATAATGCTCTTCATGTTGTGCAAAGAAAGAGAAAAAATAAGTTTCCTACAATTTTTTTTCTCACTGAAATCTTGTGAAGAAGTTTTTTTTTTTTCTCTTAAAAATAAATAAAGTTAGTGATGAGTTCACAATGTTCAGAATGGAGGAATAGAAAACATAAAAATGGGACAAGTTTCAATCCACTCAGGTCAGCCATAGAGTCGGTATGATCCTCAGAAGGGGCGACATACCTCTACAGCTGGATTGGGCATCTGCCTAGGAGGGAAACTCTTAATAGACCTACGACCTACGGACCTTGTTCACATCATCCCACCTTAGTGGGCTATAGTGTGCAAACCCTTGGTTTGAAGGGTGGGGTCAGTCATGCACACACTGCATCTCACCAGAAACTTCATTGTGCAAAGTTTGGGGATATTCATATATTGGCCCTGCTGGCACCAGAGGGTCAGCCAGACATGCAAAGCCAAGTCATGATTATATATATATTATATATATATATATATATATATATATATATGTGTGTGTGTGTGTGTTACTTAGTTGGGTGGGTATGTGTGTATACAAAGATTTGCGTAGATGGAGAAGGAAGAAGGTTTTGTCAATGATTTAATTACATTGTTCCTTTTCTGATAGCGGCTGCAACACCAAAGACGGAAACTACCAATACTAGAAGTAGCAGAGGAAATGCAGTTCTGTCTGCAATTAACATCGAGAGAAGAAGAACGGAAGAATAATTGGCAGCAGAAAGGAGAAAGAAGCAGGATTGCCAAAGTCTGCAAATGGTAAATTTCATTTGTGTGTTGTCCAAGATAAAATTCGTATAAACGTTCAAGATGGAAGAATCAGCTGCCAAGGCAGAAAATCAGGTTTCCATTTCCTTCAAGGAAACTTGACCAGTGCAGCAGACTGATCAAATGGAGACAATGACCTCTTCCAGGTCTTTGGTCGACAATGATTGCTTCATGGTTGAAGAGTCATGCAGAGTAGGTATCAAATTTTGGGTTCAACCACAGGATATAATGCTCAGATTTTGACACCACCAATCCTGTAACACTGTCTGTGGTGATATTGGACAGATTAGATCAATGGTCTTCAGACTTTATCTATTCAGGGAACCTTTTTCAGTAATTAAATTTTCAAGGGAGCCCCTCAAAAAACAACTTTCTTTTCTACATGTATGTATCAATATATATATATGTAACTATTAGATTTTGGCCTTGTTTATGGAATTATCCAAATGAGAAAAAATGAACATTCCAGTGGAAAATTAATAACTAAGATTACCAGGGAAAAATAGATATATGTCCATATCATGTAAATAACCAAGACGTGTGTAATTTGAAAAGCAACTTGTAAGGAGTGGGGGGTACATAAAAAGTACTGTTAGTGTTAATGAAATGAATTAAAGACAAGCAAAAGACATGAAAGAATTTTCGACGTAATAAAGAATTATTTTGTTGATTGCAAAAATGTCACTTTTTTCCATGGAATCTCTAGAAAGGTTGCGCATTTGAATATCGCCAGGTTACATGATCAGATCAAATCTGGATGAAAAAGGGGCTGACAGACCTGGTTCCAATGATGTTTTGCCAAAAAACCTGCACAAGACGTGAAGAATGGGCAGGCTCAGTCATTGTGAATGCAATGGTCACACAATACACCAGCTGTCACAATGGTGCCTCACTGCTCACTGAGTAACCCTACAGGAGAGTGCAGTAAGATTCTCTCTTACTGGTTGCCAAGTTACATCAAAGCAGTGCAACCAGTTCTTAAGATTCAAAATGAGTCGATACTTTCCAGACAGACCTCATATTCTGTCTAAACCAGTGGTTCCCAAACTCAATCAGACTACCATCTCTTCTGAGAGCATATATTTCATTTCAGTGCCCCCTGTAAAGTCTGTCAAAAATGATGCATTGAATTTTTATAAAAATTTATTTAAAAAAAAAAAAATTTTTAGCTTTTATCTTATAACCAATGATATACTTGCGCAAAAGTATCTAGAAGTACTTGATTAATCAATATGAAAATAATTGTGAAGGATAGGCCGGATGTGAGGAGACAACTTTTTTCCTTGCCACTCCCCCCTTCCATCCCTTGTCTTCCAACACTCCTACTGCCTCCTCTGAGTCTTCCAGTGCCCCCAAAGGGACAATACCACCCACTTTGAGAATCACTGTCCTAAACTGTAACATTTTATGAATGTCTTTAATTTCTTTCACTGCTTCAGCCTGTAGATAATTATACTTGCAGAGTTATCCTCTTGGCAGCTATGGTTCAAGAAAACCTTCAAAAACAAATCTTGCCAAAACCTAAAAGCAAAAGAGAAAAAAATTTGCGAAGAGGATCCTCAGGCGACTGTCATAGATTTTTCTTCAGCTGCAGTTCTTTTTTGTATGTTTGTTTGTATGTATGTTTATTCTATACAAATTGCTTCTCCTCTTTTGGCCCTTCATGTTCAGTGAGTTAAAAACATAGATGTCGTTTGTTTGAGATTATGAACCATTAAAAGTTAAATTAACACTGACATTCATACAAGAGCAAGCAATAAATGGATCCAGAGAGTTCATCATAAAAGGAAGGTAATAACCTTTTACTGAATGCAAGCTTTTTTTTAAAAAAAATAACAAAACACAGCACTTAACATTCTCCATGTCTGCAGGTTTTAAAGAATTTCTGCATTTTAATTTATACAATTCTTTATATTATAAAAACATTTTATTTTTTTTTAATTCACACTCTGTTGAAATCATTTTTCCATTCAATTTTTAAGCCACACATTTTTCTTACCTCTGCCAACGAGATAAATGAATTTGTTTGTGGCTTTCTGTCAACATGACAACTCAAGAAGTTTTCCATGAATTTCAATGAAAATTTGTGGAAGAGAGGGCGGTAGTGTGAGGAAGGAGTGATTAAATTTTGAGGCGGATCCAAGAATATTTTTCCAATTGACAGATATTCTTTATTATTCTGCATGAGGAGAGGTCAAAAATGAATAGCAAATAAAAATGGTAAATTTCAATCTCAAGGGAAGTAACTCAGTATTTGTACATACTTGCGAGTATCGCATTCTCTCCCCTGTTTTTCAATATTCTATTTTCATTCAGTTTTTAGTTACAGCATAACATTGGCAGAGGTTTACACTCTCTGATGCTTTCCAGTTTGTTGAATAACTGTAGCCACCAAAGGTGGCCAAGGGTTCTATCCCACTTTTTGTGTGTGTGAGTTCCAGTGCTCATGGCTATACGCTTTGTAAGCAGACTTGAAAATTGGCATCAGTGCTCCACTAGACTCCCTTCAAAAAAGCTTTTTTTGGACGGGTTTATTGACAGCATCCTATTCTCCGGAATCTAGATGTGTCTAAATATTTTTTTTAAAATTCCATTTTAGATGTTTTCCAATGGAAAACGCCAGTGATGTCATAAATAGAATTTATTCGGACCATTTTTTTTTTTTTAACTTTACTTCAAATTTGGACACTACAGCTGTCCAATTATTGACTGTGATGGTGAGTTGATATTTCTTCTATACATTTGCATACTTCCACATGGAAGATTTGCACAATGCAGTCTTTCTGTCTCAACTTGCAGGGAGAGGGTTTATTGCCCATTGGTGCCAGTGGTCATTTTTACAGCCCAGTTAAAAGCTAGGATTTTGAATGCTGATTTCCAAGACAAGCAGTCTCTTCCCACTTTGGGAATTGACACTACACAGTCTTCCAGCCTAAGTATAGATCAATGGATATAACATCAATACATTCAAATAATCTACTTTAATGATGAACAGTGTGATTTTATTCTGATTCTCCATTTTAATGGACTCTTCCGATGGAAAGTAACAATTTTGCCAACAAAAAACATCTCCAACCCACCATTTAAAACAATGAACTCTTCTGCTGAAACAAATTCAGTTGTTTCTTTCTACAAAAAAAATCATCTGATAGACATTCAAATATATACTCACAAATTATTTTAACAAGGAATTACTGGTTGAATTACAATGTACGCAAAATTTTGTTAGAAAAAGACAATCATAGCTGTCAATATAGGTTACTTAAGTTTTTAAATGGGTCCAGCTGGCTGGCTATGAATGTATCACACATACAGGCTGCACCAATAGAGCAAGAGAGCTGAACATCCTAACAATTACTCAATAGTCTGGAAAAAAAATTTTGTTTTTTTAAAATACCCAACTAAAAAAGTTTTCTGTGGGGGGGGGGGATCAATTTGCAGTATAAGTTCATTGATCCCTTAGTTTGTGTCATGTTTGCTTTTCTTTAACTCAGACTGTTTTTCATGATCACTGTCCCCAAAAAGATGAGGGCAGTAACTTAACTGATCACCACTGTTGCTAAAAGACATTGGTCACATGACACTTTCTATTGAGTGACTAACCAGACCGCACTTTGCTGATTCATTCTTTGAATAGATATGACATTAATGAAAACCAGGTGAGAAGAGAAGAGGAAGATTTATTCAGAATATATCATGATTAGGGCTTCTAAGTATACAAGCCAGCCTTTCTCAACAGGGGCTCAGCAGAACACAAGTTTTTCGGCATTTAAGCCAGCCTCACTCAACTGGGGTTTCACAGAACCCTATGGTTTCTTGACGCTTTCTCAACTGGGGTTTTGCTGAGCCTAAGGGTTCCATGAGAGGTTGTTAGGGGTTCTGCAAAAATTCTATGCACGTGTGACTTGTATTTGTGTTTACATTCATAACAAATTACCAAAGTTCATTTTCACAGACTATTTTTAGAAAATGATGCTTTTTTTTCAAGTTGAAACAAGTCTTCCAGAATTTTGATATATGTTTGCCTTCCGAGTTCATCTATTCTTTATGTAAGTATACAAAGTTTATGGAGGACATTAATTTTCCGAATGGTGAGAGCTAGCCCTATTTCTATGAAGAAAGTGACTTCCACTTTCACATTTTCTTATATTAAGTATCCTTTGGGTGAGAGTGAACTGACGAAAAAAGAGTATCTTAGAATGTTCACCAAAATGAAGAAATATGTAGAAAACTATCTTCCTGTACATCATATATATATATATGTATATATATATATATATATATATATATATATATATATACACACTAAAAATTTGGGAGAGAAATCTCCCAACAAGTTTTCCTTGTTTTAACCATTCATCAAGAGTGATTGATTATTTTTTTAAATTATATATATACATGCTGACGGCAACTCAGAGGCTTCTGATTTGTTTCTGAACAGGGGAGGGTGCAACTCTATTTCCAATTCATTCCTCCCAAGTGCACAGGGAAATTTGTATTTCACACTCATTGCTCATACTTGGAATTGAACCCAGATCCTTCTATGTATGAGGAAGTAGCACCAACCATTACACTATCTGAATAGACTCGTACACAGTAGAATACAGATAATTACTTCTAGATTATAATACATGTATATTTTTAAACACACGTGACGTTAGCTGTACATATAATGATATTATGTAGGAGTACCTAGAGATTTGAAAGTTCACGACCCAATATTTCTGGGTACAAAAAATCAGCACTGACAAATACACACCAACAAAAATGATCTTAAATTTTGTAACTAAATCTTTTCAACACCATAGCAAATCAGTTTGAAAGTGCACAATTGAAGCAACTTGAAAAGAAAACAACACCATCTTAGAAGTATCAAATATGATTATTGCAAGTTGCCAAATAATCTGTAATAAACATCTGAAAATTCAAAATATTTTGTGAACTGTAGTTTGTTTCTGTGAACAATAAGTTATCAAATTGAACTTCAGAGGATGAAAATTTCAAAAATGATTTGACTCAAAATAAAATTCCCTAGTTGGTTTTGTTGATCCTTGCAAGGATTTATCATGCGTGGATCAGCTGGCACAGATTTGTCTTGTCCAGAAATATTGGACATGAAAGTTATTTCAAAGGTTTTCCAGTCTAAAAATATAAAGAAAAGCTGGTCTAAGCCCTGAATAGTCTTTTTCCTTTAAAGGTGGTTTTCCAAGCAAACAAATCACCAAGAAAAGATTGATGTTCAAATACCCCTGGAGTTCAATAACAAACCAGATTATATATTAATTTACTCTTGAGTCTTATTCATCAATTGATTTAAACTATTCCAACATTTCATTGTCCATCAATTTTGAAACAGTCCAGCTATCAACTCATATGATGAACAGTGGGATTTTTTCTCTGTTCCTCACTTGGAAACAATGGGGTCTTCCACTGGAAGGCTTAATTTTGGCTGATAAAAATATCTCCAATCCACCATTTTCAACAATGGACTCTTCCACTAAAATGATTTCAGTAGTTTCTTTTCTAGTAAAAAAAATCATCTCATTGAAATTTGAATTTATATGTGAAATCTTTCATGGGGATTATCTAGTTTATTGAATAACACATTCTGTTACAAAAATCATTGGCATTCTTCCCATGTAGTAGCAGCAGCAGCATTAACCTGTTTAAAGTACATTGAACCTTTGATGCGGTGTTACTTTGTGTAACAGAATAAGGTCAGAAGGCAACAAAAGCAGAAATTAGGTCAAACAGCTACAATGAAGTAAAATGAGGTCAGATGGCAACACCTTAGCCAAATTAGGTCATAGAGCAATGATGTAGTAATATTGGTTGGATGGCAAGAGAATAAAGCCCTTTGATGGATTGGGGCTGACTGATCGGGAAGTGGGGGCAGAGGATATTTATTTGAGAGGATCAGCCCAAACAAGCAGTCCAGGAAGATAGGAGAAACTGCCCCCCCCCAAGCTAGTGTGGGGAGAGGAGGTGAAATGTGTAAGCAGATCCTAGCAGGAGGGTCCAGCTAGAGATAGCAGCAGAAGAACCCAGAGACCAGTCCAGATTGGAGATGGAGAAATGAAAAAAAACAGAAAGCAAAGGGGTCATGTATACTTCATGCTGAAAACTTCCCATCCCAGCTTGATGACTGTTGTGTTGCATGATGAGGACATCATGCAGCAAAATCATTAATTGACTTCCTTCCCAAGATACATTCAAAATGAATGTTACAATCGACAAAGCGGCCAAATCTCACAGTTTTGTCATGTATCACACAATGTTCACTCTGAACTCAGGATCTCATGATTTGGAGTCCATCTCACACATTTTAGTTGCAAACTTTCAAAAACAACCATTTCAAGCAATTTGAACAACTTATGATTAGTTCTTCTGAAGTCTGTTTCAAGTTGCTGAGTTGATTTTGTTTTTTCCACACAGAAATACAGAAGAGGAGAGACTGTTTAGTATTGTCCAAAAAAATAAAACTGACAGTCACTCACCAATGACCTTAGCACTTTATCAAGCATTTTAGCCATGAAGTTAAGATTTAAGGAGTCTAAGATCCTGTGTCGCGAATGGCAGTCAGATGATAACCTTACGAAAAGAGGCCAGAATACGACACTCATCTATAACTATGCTCATAAGAAAAGATATTTTGATAAAAGATGTGACATTTATGGAAGAATTAAATCATGCTTTATTTATTTTTACTTTTTTAGCATCATCCCCAAAATCTCCAGATTTTTTGGTATAGTAATGAAGATTTTTGCATTTTGGATGTTGGCAGCCCTTGCATTCAAAAGGAAAAGAATGTTTTCAAGAGGCCAGCCAGGAGGCATGTGCCAATAGCTTGTTGTAGCAATGTGTAGTGACAGCTTGTTCCAGCAATTTGTAAATAAGTGTCTCCTTAGAATCTGAACAAACAGCAAAATATTTTCCCAGTGGATTTCGTTTAGGCTTAGATATTGTAGGCTGTCCAGGATCTACTCACTACAAAGCTGTCAACAAGAGTTTCTTTAGTTTTCAAGTGAGTCTAGATGGCTGGCTCTCAAGGCATGTGTTGCTAGAAGGCTGGAACTCAAACATTTGTCATGTCAGGGAAAAAAAATTTTACATTTTTTGCAAATTCCTCTCAAAAATAAGTTTTTCAAAGAGGTTCGATTTACAATTTAAATTTATGCCAAATAGATCCTCAAGTTTGTTTCCAGTGGCGTTCATGCTTATTTTTTGCAAATTCAAACTTTCCTATTGATCACTGCTCGACAAAAAGATGAGAGCAGTAATTTATTAATTGATCACCCCTTTTTCCAAATTTTTAATTGATCACCCCAATGTTGACAAAGTCATTGGTCATAAAATAGTTCCTATAGAGTGTTTTTTTCTTTTCTATAGCTTGAATTCTTGTAATATATCTTTTTTTCATCATCAATAACTATCTTGTTCGAGAATGACATTTTATGAGTCCAAGCAAGAACAGAATGCCAAGTGATTTAAACAGTGACGAAAGTTGACAGTTCTAAAGAATGGGGGAAATTAAGACCAATCTTCAAATCAGTCCAGAGCGTTGGTAAAGATAGAAAGATAAAATATAGAGAGTGGGCAAAGAAAGATGAATATCCTCTTTTTTACATCTCATTACGTCATATCATTCCCTTTTTTTTTCTTGAATATAAAGAAATAGAAATTACAAGAATGAAAGTGGAGAGAGAGACAACTGACTATATAGTGTTTACAACTAATGTATACACACTCTCTCTCTATATATATATCTATCTATATCTATATATATATATTCATAATTTTTTCATTTGCCAATGAACTATATTGCATTTTGGACAATATTTCCTGTTTCATGTTTTATGCAAATACTTTTTTGTCTCAGACATTTTAATGAGGGTCAGATTGAAAACTAATAGCTTTATCACACTGGCAAATGCTGTCAAAAATGAATATACAACGTAGCATTTTCTCAACAGAATCTGTTCTTTTTCTTGTTTGAATACTGACCTATGTTTGTTACCATAATTTCATATAGAACTTATTGGTTCAAGCTGCACAATTATTCTTACAGCTTGTGAATGGTATACTACTTCCTTTAACCCTTTCAAGACTAACCTATTAAGGTGTTTAATACCTTCCACATTTTTACTGAGCAAAATTATAAAGGGATACATTTGTCCCATTAGGAATTTATCCTGGGACACTTATTGCCATTTTGGTTTCACCATCACTCTGAACAGAAATGAATATGATATTAGATTTTCATATAGAAACAGACATAAATAGCAATGAAAACAATTACCATATCTATGCAGCTATTTCCTTTGATAAATTAGCTGGAAATGGAAAAATCTAACAGGTTTTAGCTATTTTCAAAGACGGCATTGGTTATAAATAACAAACCATACTTGGCAACATTGAGTTATATAGGAAGGACATTTTCTAAAATTTTGTATCATATTTTGAGGACAACAGTGTTAAGTATTGAATTTTTTAAAAATTCTATTGAGATTCAAAAGTTTTCAATCTGCAGAAATAACATTGGATACAACTAGTTGTCTGTAAAAGTAGGAAAATCTCATTTACTTTCTCATGATACATACCTCCCAGTAGACACATAAAAGAGATCTATGTGACATAAACTGGCAGTCCCAGAAATCTTGGGATATATATGTCCCAAGAGTCTCAAAAAAGTTGCGCATGAATTCCGTTATTCTAAATTTGCCAATGCAACCAGAGTTGCTACTCCAGGATTTTTCCACTCAAGTCTGGGGTTTACAATGCCCTGCAGGGTTTGGGGTTTTTTATTTCTATAATTCTGTAAAATCTTGGATTTTATTTGGGTCTGGGCACTTCTATCCACCAAAATGAAAGAACAAAGCATGAACTTCCTTAAAATGAATGCATTTCATTTACAATGGAAAAACATTTGCATATTATATAATGGAAATTTATTCAAAGTAATGATTTTACTTACACCAGACATAAATAGAAATATATATCTTATCTTTTTTTTTAAATGTCAAATAAAAATACTTTTCTTATCAAAATGCAAAGTTGAACTGAATATGCGCATCACAAAGCAAGAATTCAATGTAATGTTTTCATTCATGGAACAAATGTATATTGGAAAAAATATAGAAGTTGAGAAATATAGAGCTTTTGTTTGTTTTTTTAAAGAATTTTAGCTTGTAAATTCTCTTAAATTCATCAATGGAAAAAATACAAATAAATTACTAACAAGGGAAGAGAATCCATGGATGAAATCTATAACAACAGGGAGAGAATTGCCGTGCTTACTTTTGGTGTTAGTGATACCTGTTTTCAATGACGTAAGCAACATTTCATGGCGGATCAAAGAAAGGAGGTAGCACAGCATATATTGCAATGTAAGCATTGAATTAATGATAAGTTTGGTTTTTATCACATTATACACACAAATTATTTACAAGGTAGTTTTTCTATGATCTAAGTTTCTTTTAGCTTATCTGGGTTTGTTTTAGTAGTCGATTTGGGGTTTTATAGTCAGGTGAGTGGTAACACTGCTTGCCACAGTTCTGTTCTGTATTCCTTCAAAGACAAAATGACTGTTACAACCAGAATGTAGCCAACATGAATCAGCAAGGTATGATCTGGATTCACTGTCTACCAGCTAAGAGCCGGCCGAAGGTACAAGCGAACAGGCTACTTAGGGCTCGATGGCCGCCAGAGGGCGTCCAAGAGCAATGGGGGCCCCCAAGAGATAATGGTAGGTGTCCCAAAATCAAATTCTGCTTGAGGCTCCATGAAGGCTTTTTTGCTATTATGTCTGAGCACCAAATTGTTGACTTTCAAGGCTACTGTTAAATTCTGTTCTATACTGTCACATGGTCCTACTTATCCAATGGCAGGCAGCCACAACAAAAAGTGGTTCCCGGCAGTACTTTTTATCCCTGACATGCATTAATGAAATATTCCAATGCAAGATCTATCCCTGCCACTTATTGATACAACAGGTTCTCAAACATTAATGCAGAGGATGTTAGGGATTTTGTTTATGTTTGAGAATTAATAGAATTGACAAGTGGCAGGTAGTTAATTTCATGTTCAAGAAATAATAGTATTAGGGGGTGGCAGGTAGTTTGTTTATGTTTGAGAACTAGCAGTATTAGGGAGTGGCAAAGAAAAAAAGTACTACCCAGTTGTTCCTATTCTTTATTCTGGGATACTTTCTTTATAGGTTATAGTAAAAATTTGGCCATCCAGACGTAGGTTTTCTCCACCATCTGAAATTGGAGCATTCCAATGAAAACCTTTCATAAACTGAATTGGCATGAAGCAATTACCCTAATTATTCCATGATGAAAAATCTTGGGCAGTCTAAGACCCCCAAAAATGGTAAGTTAGGCTTGGTTGTTGGATTTTAAGGTATAGGGCAAAGAGGAAGAGGGTGTGGGTAGCCTCTACAATGACTCACCACAAAACAAATAATTTTTTTGCCTTTTGTGAAGTAAAGCATAAAAACCAGAGGAAGAGTCCATATTTGCTGGACTTGACTATGTTCCTTCTAACTTTTAGTTGTCAGTGGGTGCAAAAATGGGGTGAGTGCTTTTGGGTTTAGCAAAGGGAATCAATATTTCATCAACAAAAACTCAGCATGCTATCTACAGAATTAGAAATCTTCTGTGTGCACATTAATTTCCTTTGTGCACTGATTGCAAAACAGCTGAGAAGGAACTATGCTCAACAACAAGAGGTTCTTATCTCCATCATAGTTTCAGATAATGAACTGAAATACAGACGAGAAGGTTCAAGTTGTTCGATATCAAACTCTTTCCTGGCC
>OY735229.1:45632674-45780174 GCA_963457665.1 Thysanoteuthis rhombus
GATATATATACATGAATACATACATCTATACATACATTTATATATATATATACATGGATACATACATCTATACATACATTTATATATATATATACATGGATACATACATATATATACATGAATACATACATACGTATATTTATGTATATACATGAATATATACGTATGTTTATATACATATACATGAACTTATGAATATATAAATTGATACACATACATATATACATAATTACACAAATATATACAAACATACATACAACCCTGCATACATATACATAAATACACATACCACTATATATATATACATATATATATATATATATATATATATATATATATATATATATATATATGAATATATACTTACATCCATACTTATACACATACATATACTTATATCCATACTTATACACATATATATACTTATATCCATACTTATACACATATATATACTTATATCCATACTTATACACATATATATACTTATATCCATACTTATACCCATATATATACTTATATCCATACTTATACACATATATATACTTATATCCATACTTATACACATATATATACTTATATCCATACTTATACACATATATATACTTATATCCATACTTATACACATATATATACTTATATCCATACTTATAAACATATATATACTTATATCCATACTTATACACATATATATACTTATATCCATACTTATACACATATATATACTTATATCCATACTTATACGTACATATATACATATCCATACTTATACGTACATATATGCATATCCATACTTAGACATACATATATGCATATCCATACTTTGACATACATACATGCATATCCATACTTAGACATACATATATGCATATCTTTCCATATAGATCTATCTATATATGAATATCTATCTATATATATCTATATCTAACTATACATGTATATCTATCTATCCATTTATATATCTATCAATCTATCCATTTATATATCTATCTATCTATCCATTTATATATATATATATATATATATATATATATATATACATATATATTTATATTTATATTTATATATCTATCCATACATATATCTATCTATGAATATATCTATTTATCAATCTATATATATATCCATCAATCTATATCTATATACATATATTTCTATATATCTGTATATTTATATACATATATTTCTATATATCTATATATTTATATACATATATTTCTATATATCTATATATCTATCCATCTATATATATATCTATTTATCTATCCATACATATATATATCTATCCATCTATGTATATCTTTGTCTTCCTTTATAACTATCACTCTATACATATCTATCTATCTCTTTATATATATATATCTATATCTATCTATCTATCTATCTCTCTCTATATATATATCTCTATATATCTATCTCTCTCTATATATATATATCTATATATATATATGTCTATATATATATTTATCTAAATCTATGAATATATCTATCTCTTTCCCTCTATGTATATATATATATGTATCTCTTTATCTATCTATATATCACTTTATCTATTTATATATATCACTTTACCTGTCTATATATATCACTTTACCTATCTATATATATATAACTTTACCTATCTATATATATATAACTTTACCTATCTATATGTATATCACTTTACCTATCTATCCGTATATTTATATATATATATCCTTCTATCTATATTTCTTTATCTATATATATATACATATATATATATATATATATATATCCTTCTATCTATATTTCTTTATCAATATATTTATATCTATCTATATATATATATATATCCTTCTATCTATATTTCTTTATCAATATATCTATATATATATCTATATATATATCTATATCCTTCTATCTATATTTCTTTATCAATATATCTATATATCTCTCTCTCTCTATATATATATATATATATATATATATATATCCTTCTATCTATATTTCTTTATCAATATATCTATATATATATATATATATATATACATATATATATATATCTATGTATTTATATATATATATCAATATATATCCCTCTTTTTCTCTCTCTCTCTATATATATACATATTTGTATTTACATATCCATCAATCTATATCCCTCTATATACATACATACATATATGTACTTACATATCCATCTATCTACATCTTTCTCTCTATATATATATACATATATGTATTTACATATCTATCTATGTATATGTACATATATACATACATACATACGCACATATGTATATGTACATACATATACAAGCACACATATATATATACATACATATACAAGCACACATATATATATACATACATATACAAGCACACATACATATATACATACATATACAAGCACACATATATATATACATACATATACAAGCACACATATATATATACATAAATATATATATATATATATTTATATGCATATATATATATGTATACATATATATATACGCACATATTATGCATACATAGGCACATATATATGTATACATATGCACATATATATGTATACATACATATATATGTACGCACATACATATGTATACATACATATATAGATATATATGCGTATATACATATATATATATACGCACATATACATATACGCATACATATATATACACACACACATGAACATATATATGTACATATATACATACTCATGTACATATATACATACATATATATACACACATGTACATATAAACATACATATATCAACATATACACATGTATATAATTATATTTACATATATATAAACATACATATATCAACATATACACATGTATATAATTATATTTACATATATATATATATATATATATATATATACACATCTACACTGTATATTTACATATATAAATATACACATATTTATACATACATATGAAAATATACGCATAAAAATATACACATATACATACATATATACACACTTATGTATAATTATATTCATGAATGTACACATATACATATATAAAAACACACCTATATTCATATATATAAACCATTATATATATATATGTACATATACACACACACATATACATGTATATATATATTTGAATATACAAGTATATATTCACATCCACATACACTCAAACGTACATGAAAATATATATACATAAATATATAGAACTATACACACACACATATATGTATACATACATATATATATACAATCAACTTTACATATATACTTACACCTATACATGTATATATATATATATATAAACATATGTACTTTTACTTATATTCATGATTAGATATATTTTTCTGTATATACACCTATACATATATATGTATACAGTAATATATAAATCTTTATCCATATACATATATATATACACAAAATATATATATACATGAATATAAATATACATATATATATAAACCAATATAAACGCGTATGCTTTTGCTCCTAACTCGTTGTACCATAAGGGATGTTGGATAGTTCAAATATAAACTGAAGAGTTGTACTCCTAAGAAACAAATGTATGTGGATAACGCAATCAACAATTATAGTTTATCATTATAATTAATGCTCCCTTCTTTGAGGTTGAACACAGTTAAATAGGGCATGTGTCTGTAACAGCTTTAATGCATTGCTCTCCCAAATCTTGAATGGAGCACTTTGGTCAGCAGGACCATATTATATTTACTTACATATAATTCATGATCCATGATTATATGTAAGTAAATATAATATGGTCCTGCTGACCACCCTGTTCTGCATTGGTCAGTGTTACAATATCTGCATCTGAGTCCAGAGTGAAGGTTTCAATCCCAAATTGCTGTACTTCAAAGGATATTAGATAGTCTATAGACATACAGAAGAGTTGTAACATAATGAAACAGCTGTCTGTGGATGACACAAAAACTAATTACTATTATGTATATATATATATCAATATATATATAAAAATATATGAATATATGTCCAAAATTAAAATAAATATATTTACACATATATGCATATACATGTATACATATATATACATATATGTACATGCATATGCATATATATACACATATACATGCCTACATGTATATGCGTATATAATGTATATACATATATATATATATATATATATATATATATATATATATACACACATATGTGTATGCATATAGATAATGTATGTATATATATATATATATATACACATATGTGTATGCATATAGATAATGTATATATATATATATATATACACATATGTGTATGCATATAGATAATGTATATATATATATATATATATACACATATGTGTATGCATATAGATAATGTATATATATATATATATATATATACACATATGTGTATGCATATAGATAATGTATATATATATATATATATATATACACATATGTGTATGCATATAGATAATGTATATATATATATATATATATATACACATATGTGTATGCATATAGATAATGTATATATATATATATATATATATATATATATATATATATATATACACACATATGTGTACGCATATAGATAATGTATATATATATATATATAAGTATATACACACAATTGCTCGTAGAACCGGTTATGTATATACACATTTTTATATGTATATATAAACATAGTAATATCTATATTCACATGCACTCACAAATATATACATATGCATATGTCTGAATATATGTACACCTATGTATATATTCATGTTGGTAAGTGTAATGTATTTGATTCATCCATAATCAAGTCTTGTCTCGTAGTGTCTCTGATCTTTCTATCCTGAGGACAAAATGCAAAATGCATTGTTATTCCAAACCTGAAGAGCCCAGACTCAAAGAACGAGGCATCAAAATCTTCCGCTAATTTTGACTAAGGGTATGTTGGGAGAGGGGTACAGACAGACGAATATTCAATAATCAATACAACAGAGGCACAAATGAAAAATCTCTGTACTATGTTACCTCCACCCGTCATACATACTAGTACTTCACCAAATTTTTACGTTATTTCTAGAACAAAAATAAACATGTAAACAAATTAGATACTAAAATATCCCGTATAGATTTGTAGACGGAATAAAAAGATAAAAAGTTTTGGCAGATAACCGATAAGCAGTAGCATTATTTGCTACATCTTTCAGTCTTATTCAACTTTGCATAATAAGTATATCATATATATCTAAATAATTATGTCTGAAACAAACATTCTTGTGCATCTGAACTTATAGTCAGTATGACACAATGAGGATGGTAATAATAAAGATTATATGAGCAAGATAGATCACAACAATGAAAAAATGGACAGAAGAAGAAAAACACTCCCTCTCAGAACTTTAAACAACAAATATGAAGACAATAATCTGAAAATATATGGAGTAATGAAAATATATCATCTCATAACTTTGAAAAGTAATCATGTAAATTCAAATTCTGTTTTTATCTCAGAGAAATGCACTGAGAAGTTTCCAGGAGTCTTTTTAGAAAATGATAATTTCTGAACCTAATGAATAACGTCCGAAAGTCGTATATTTATTCATGAAAATGTACAACAAAAATGATACAAACTCTGGCGTTCACATCAAATAATGATAGACACCATGTCATCTGATAATTATCAAAGATTTTGCCTTGAAAATGTTGGACAATTTTTCTGTAGCAATTGGAAAATTTTTAATTAACAGTTCCAGTTTTTCAGCATAACAATTAATTTGCAGAAATCTTCAAATGACTCTGACAAACAATTTGGGAAACCAGTTTGGAAATGATCAATTATTACAAACAATTATTCAGTTTCGAATATAATCAATTTAACGAGTTGTTAATTAATCAGCAGGTGCTCAATGAAATGAAACTGCCAAAAAATTCATCTTCAAAACCTCCGCTCGACTCCTACCACTAACTACCAAGTCCTGTTTTCTATAGAGGTCCTATTCGAATTATTTCTCATTGGTTTTGTGACATGGAGGCCCAAGGTGTTATTTCAGAAAATTTATAGGATTAACAAACAACTAACAAGATTACATTGTTGTTCAATCATAGCAGCAGGGCGAAGACAAACTTTTTTTCATTTTTCAATATGTATCTCCTGTAATACTCAAGCCTTCAAACTGTTCCGTAGCCAAGTATTAGAAACCGTCAACCAACCAAAACTGCCAACATAGGTTTCTTTAGTTTTTAAACTGGTCTGGCTGGCTTGCTACGTATGTATCATGCATAGAAGTCCCAATACAATGACCCCTTATTATGTCTAGAAAGAAAGTGTTTTTTTAACACCCCCCCCCAGGTTTTTAGGGGAGGGGGGTCAATTCACACATGTATTTTCGTAACTTCAGACTTTTTAGTGATCCAACATAAGGCAAGAGAAACAATTCTTTGATCATCTGTTTTTCAAAATTTTTAATTGATCACCGCTAAAAGATGTTCTCATGATTGTTTCTATTGAGTGACTAACTAGACCTGGATACAAATCAACTGATAAGTACAAAAGAATCCACACATAATTAATGAACAATGTGCAGATATTTTCTGTCACACTAAGAGATGCAACTGTCGTAGTAAAAGAGAATTTAATTCATGTTCTGATGAAAAAATGCTGATTTTAAAGACCAATAAAAAATTTTTTAAAGTAATTAGGAGAAAAATCTGTCAGTGGTCAACAGAATGCTATTCTGAAGGCTCACTGCAATGCGCATCTCCGTTATCCACACGTATAAGATGCGATGAGTATATACAGTCATTTTATATATACGGTCATTTTTGACTGCACAGGTAAATAAGTATTTAATGAATGCAATATAAACATCAATGTGTTTAAATACACAAATGGCCATATCCCTGAAGTAAATACGCAAATTTCTCTTGTTTGCACCAGGAGATGCTGCCACCTTGTAAAAGAGTAACACTCTATCATGACAAGTTATCTCATCAGTGGCATGAGACAGACAACTTCTTGAGATGACATATCTTGTTTGTGGCAGCAAATAGGTTAAAAGACTTCAACAGTCAACCACAAACCGTTTCTCAACTACCATTGGTGCAACCAATACATGTGACACATATATAGATATCCATACCTCATGTAAATGAATCACTGTAGCCCGTGCGTGTACCAGAACTAATTATCTAAAAAATCATCTTAAATTATCTAGAAAAAACTTTTTAAGAAGTAGATCTGTTAGGTTCAAAATAATCATTAAGACTCAGAACAGTTTTTTTTATTTTTCAAAAACAATAAAAACTGTTTTTGGATGATGCTTAGTGGTGTACCCACGCGAGTATTCAAGGCTGTAACCATCAGGAATGTAAAATGTGACTAGGAGTAACCACAGACACACAGATGAACAAAGAGAGAAGAATCTGTAGCTTACATGGCTGTTTGGTCAGGCAGGCCATTAGTACGGTGATTCGATAAATAAACAGATAGCCAGGCAGAATAGTTTCAAGACTGGAGACACCTATGTTGACAGTTTTGATTGATGATTTTTAATTGTCAGCCGGCAGAAAGAAAAAAAAGAAAGCCGTTTGCTAGAGAAATATGTTGTAGAGGTGTAATAAAATCATTAGAAACAGATATACATATAAGTGGACACACAGAGTAGCTGAATGATTTAGAAGAAAATGGCAGACAACTGATGCAAATAAAATTTGAAAACAAAATGTACTGAAGCTAGAAAGAAAAACAAAAATGAAAGTCGTCTGCAAAAGATAAGACAAAATAATTCATATTAATTTGGCATTGCAGTATTTTGTCTGATCTCTCTGTGCCACATTTATTATTGTTTTTACAATAGTATTATTAGTAGCAGCAAGACAATCTTGATTTTATTTTTCATTAGATGAGGCATTGTCAACCATAATTAATTTATTCCTTTCCTCTTGATTCCAGTTGCTTTTCAGTCTGTAGTACTCATAATACTGTAATATTATCTTGAACTTTTATTAGATGAAGCATTGTCAACCATTGTTAATTTTTGGCTAGTATTTCTTTCAACTTAATTTTAGCTGCTTTTCATCACAACTGTCAGTCTGATATATGTTGTAGAGGTATACTTATGCTTGGGTAAAAGATCACTTGACATAGATGTGTATATTCTAAGTAGAGACACAGAGAGTAGGTGAATGATTTAGAACAAAACGGCAGACAACTGATGCAAATAAACTTGAAAACAAAATGGTCTGAAGCTAAAAAGGACAAAAGAAAGAAAGTCGTCTGCAAGAGATATATGTTGTAGAGGTGTACTTACACTTGGTAAAAAAAATAATAATTTGACACAGATATGTATATTATGACACACGCACAGAGTAGGTGAATGATTTAGAATATATGGTAGACAACTGATACGAATAAAACTTAAAAACAAAATGGACTGAAGGTAGAAAGAAGAACAAAAATGAGAGTCGTCTGCGAAAGATAACAGACAAAATAATTCATATTAATTTGGCATTGCAGTATTTTGTCTGATAGAAGCACCTAGATTCAGCCGCATCACTTCTCTTTAATCTAATGTTGATAAGTCAACATGAAAGAAATTCGATCCGTTTCTCCAACCGCTTGCCATCCCCAGCCCCGAGTCGTCTGTCTGGCAAATATGTGAACAATTTTCGATAATGTCCGCCACTTAGTCTCCTCCCCCACCCCAATAAAAGGTTATCTGACGCCATCAAACCCGATTCTCTAAGGAAAGGAGAGACTCGTATTCATTGTTGATTCACCTTAATTATTTCATCCCTCATTAAGTTTACTCTTTGACTGATGCCGTATTGCAAAAATACCTTTCAGCCGCATTAAAAGCCTCTCTGTGAGATGAATGAAAACTACAGAGAATAAAAAGTATCGAACAACCATTCGTGCTGACCAATTTTTTCAAATTAATGACCAAAATAAATTTCTGAATATCTCTGTAGAAACCGAACAAAGGATGAATAAAATGATGTCTTTTCATTTTTAGTACGTTTTCCTCTTCAATAAACTTTAAAACAGTGATTCTCAAAGAGGAGCCACTTCGCTCCAGGAGGAAGAATTGGGGAGGAATTTCAGTCAGGGGAGGAATTGGGGAAGCAGTTCAGTCGGGGGGGGGGGAATTGGGGAAGAATTTCAGTCAGGAGGGTATTTGGTGGGGAATTTCGATCTGGGGGGTGATTGGGGAGGTATTCCAGTAGGGGGGAGATTTGGGGAGGTATTCCAGTAAGGGGGAGATTTGGGGAGATATTTCAGCCAGGGGGCTAATTGGAGAGGAATTACACGGGGGTGGGGGGGTAGCTGGAGGAATTTCTGTCAGGAGGGTCATAGGAGAGGAATTTCAGTCAGGGGCGGAATTGGGGAGGAATTTCAGACAGGGGTGGAATTGGGGAGGAATTTCAGACAGGGGTGGAATTGGGGAGGAATTTCAGACAGGGGTGGAATTGGGGAGGAATTTCAGTCAGGGGAAGAATGCATAATGGAAAGTACAATGGTGGAAAAATTACTAGATGCCAATTTAAAATAGGGGTTGGATTGTGGAAACCCAGGATCACCAGGGGAGGAATGGGACCTGGAGACTCTGACAACCACTGCTTCGCAATATACAACAGGCCAGTTTATTTAATATTAGTATTAGTTCTTATGCTTAGAGTTCTAATATAACCAGTTCTTTCATTTTTGTTGATTTCAGTTTGATTTCGGTGGACATGCTAGCCAAACCCTCCTCCTTTATTTTGGTTTGGGACCAGCTATGGTCACTGCCAAGCGGTAGATTTTTTTGTCATTCTCTTGGATCGATTGCCTTACTGAGCTAAGGGGCTCCAATGTCCCACTATTTACTCATAGGTGAAAGGAGAAGTAGATTCATACCTTTCGCGAGGGCATTAGTTCAAAGTAATCGTGAGCTGCCTTGGCCAAAACTGGAACTCGATTAAACGATTCTGTTTTCCATGCCAGTAACCAATACGCCACTCCACACCTTTGTTCGACATAATTAGAGCTCGTTAATTTGAAATTAGTTTTTATTCAAATCAGACGAACTTTGATTAGTTGATATATTTAAGAGACTTCAAAGCCATAATTTTTGTAATCAATTACGAATTTATCTTGACATCCCGGGACTTCATTTAGTGTTTATTAAATTGAGACATTTTTTTTTTTTTCCAAATTTTATCATCCGCTTATACTTGAGGTGTTATTGGGAGGCAGAGACGGCGTTTGTATTACTTTCGTTGGTTCTCTTCCACTCTTCTTTCTTTTTTTACTTGGGAAATCTACCAAAATCGACTTCTGGCTTGCCAGGCCCATCAACAGGACATAGGCCTTCCTTCCCCATGAAAGTAGAGTTGGGGGAGGGCCGTTGGGTCTTATCATTTTTGCTTTGTTCTTTGAAAAGTGGCATCGTTTCTCTTTGATTATCTAATGACAACTAAGTAATAAACAAATATTGATGGAATTACTTGATAAAAAATTTCATCAATGATTATATACTCATCTGTTTCCTGTCACTTTGATGGCAAGAGCAGTGGGAACTGATTTAGAAAATCAATGTTTGAAGTTGAAATCTTTTATACAATCAATGACATTATATCTTTATTGATAGAAAAATTAATTTGAAAATTATTGTTGATGATAATGCTTTCAAGACTAATCTATCAAGTAGCTTTTGCCTGAATTAAAATGTTCCTCTAGACTTCTGAAAGAGGTATACTGGATATATATATATCTCATCAGACATAGAACCCTAGGATATATATGTCCCAGGAGTCTTGAAAGAGGAGAGGACTAGTTCTTTTCCAAGATTGTTTTCAAGGTGATAAGTCTTATTGTACAACCCTTTCAAGACTAACAAATCAAGTTGCTTAATACCTGAATCGAAATGTCCCAGGAGACTTCTAAAAGGGATATACGTCTCAAGAGTCTTGGAAGCTTCAAGTTAGTTAGAGGGTGTAAAATAAAATATGTGTTAATATCTGTATTAAATATATTCTGATCGCCATGCCTTGAAGCGATAGTAAGTTCATCTCACAGACCATTACTACTGTAGTGAGTTCAATTTGGATGCTTCACATTTGTGACCTTCTACCAGACTAAGCTCAGTTATTGAATATGTTCAGTAGGAATAAAAACGAATTGGTTCTCCTCTTTGTAATAAAAACTTGTCCTCCTTTGGAGATACAATTGAAAGGTTCTGATATACAGGTTCGTACCAAACGAGAAATATTTTGGGAAAGCAAATGGGAAAATGTCTGGAAGGGTGAGGCGGGGATGTAATTGCTACTCTTTTGGTAATTCTGCAATTCAGTTGCAATTCAGAAGTCAGAATGGCTAATAAGAGTGTAATTCATTTCATAATGGCTTATTCTTACTTTCATATTTTGTTTCCGATAGCAGTCCCCTTCCTGTTATAGGCCTGATCTAAAATATATAAATAAGAAGATATTGCCTATAATTTTGTGAAGAGTCAATAACGTTCAAAGAACTTTTTGGACGATTGAATTCATTCTGTTTGTTACACCAATAGAGTAAGAAAACTCAAAGAATCCAAAAACATCAACTTGTGAGCTAAATGGATGTCAGACTAGTTTGGATTCTAACTCAGTGTAGCTATCAGAGATCAACAGGGACTCAGTATCAAGTCTTCTGTTCAACAAGAAAATGAGTTGAAAAAATCTGTAACGTATAATACAAGCATTGCCACTTACAGTGCTTTTTTAAAATTTCTGTTTGCTACCATTTTTTCACTGAACACCATAGGAAAAAGAGACCCTCTTTTTACATACTCCACAGTAAATATACCTGCAGAACCATAAAGGCCATAGAATGGATCAACTGAAACCTTGTGAGATGAACAAGAATGAGTTCAATGCCTGAAAAACTTGGAATAAATCAAGAGTTTGAATGTGCTTTCATCTTTGGTCATCCCGTTAGATGGTTTCTGAGTATCAAAGTTGATTCCAGACAGAAACATTTGCTCCATTAAACAGTGCATCCCAGCATTAGATGCAAATCAGTAAAATGATAATAATCATAAAATTAATGGTCCTAGTGTCATCAAATTTTGGTCAAACCTGTGCTTCATGTTTATGTCTAAAGGTTGGCCTTTGGGAAGTCGATGTAAAGACCAACTTTCAGACATGGCTCAAAAAGAAGACACTGGCATTCAAATAGAAAGTGGTATCCATGCATAACAAAGCTCCGTCTCATGCTCTTATTGCAACCATTGAATACTCAGCTTAATTGGGGTTAAAAAATGACCGACTTCTTGAGTGACCTACATGCTCACGAGATTCAAACCCAATAGAAAATTTTTGGAGTACTGCTAAATTTGTATATAGGCAGTAAGCAATTTTCACCCCAGAATGAGCTTTGGGAAGCAATATCTACTGTGAATCCACCACCCCTGAGGAAATTTAACTTCTGGATTTAACTTCTGCTACAGACAGTAAGCTGCTAGATAGAATTGGGAAAAAAATGGAAATTATGTCAGCAAAAATTATTGCTTTTCCACTGTGTTATTTGACCAATCTAGCTATAGTTTGCTTTACAAGTCATTTCTTTGAATAAATCATTTTGTATTTGGTCTTTCTTGTTCATTCTTGTTCATTCTTCATTTTCCAGTCACTTAAAATTAACTCTTTTGAGATGGTTGCATATAAATTGGAACGTATCAGATAATCATCTTTTATATATTCAAGAATATATTAAATTCTATATTATAATAACGTCTTTGATTTAGTGATATTTCAGTGAGGCATGTGTTTGACTGGAATTTGATGACTGTAGGATCATTAGTTTCAAAATTATTAATCCATGACCTACCTCTTTGCTAACAGTTAATGTTGGTGTACAACAAGAAGCCTGGTAGATACTGATACTTCAAGTGTGACAGACTTGGTAGAAAGGGAGAGGAGAGGAAGAAAAAAATAGGTAATTTGATAAGGGAGAGAAAAGAAAAGAAAGTTAGGTAGTTTGATAAGAGAGTAGGAAGGGAGAAGAGCTGGAGGCTGCCGCTGATACTATGATTTTGACAGACACGTTTTTATTACATATATAAATCTAATGATATTCACTGTATTAGAAACCATCACCAACATAGATTTTTCCAGTTTTCAGGCAGGTCTGACTGGCTATGTAGTATGTACAGGCAGCCCAAGCGGAGCTAGAGAACCGAAAATTTGAACATTCACTTTTTAATATATCTAGAAAAACCTTCCTCCTTTGGGGGGGGGGGGGAGTTTGTAACAAGAGGTTATGACGAGCTGGCTTCTTAGTTTGTATTCACCAGCAGTCATGTTTGCTTTTAAAGAATCTTCTCAACAGATTTCCTCAGTTTTCAAGTTGGTCTGGCTGGCTGGCTGGCTATGTATGTATCATGTGAACAGGTGACACCAATGCAGCTAGAGGGCTGAAAATCTATGCATTGACTCCTTGTAATGTCTAGAAAAAATATTTTTTGTCTTTTGAAAATTCTCTCCCAAAATAGGTTTATGGTAAGGGTTTCAATTTACAATGTAAGTTTATGATGAATTAGTCACTCAGTTTGTGCCCAGCAGTGTTTACACTTGTTTTTTCCAACAAAAGAAATAACTTTTCATTGATCATCCCTTCCTCAGATTTTTGATTAATCAACAAAACACAGGATACAGCCCAAAAACATTGGTCACATGACAGTTTCTATTGAGTGACTAACCAGACCTGTAACATGTATATAGAATGATTATTATCAATCAATCGATAGGATCATTACCAATCACTATTTACTGATATCATAACAAGTAGGATTATTATTAACCTTTTAACATTTGAAGACTGATTCCAAGCAGGAAAGAGAGAAATCAAATTCATTTTTCCTCAATTTTCAATCAAGACAGTGTCACAATGACCAACCGCTAGCAATTATTGATTATCAGAGACGAGAACAAATCTTTCCGCAAGTTATACACAATACAAATTATTGTCTTGGGGTTTTAATTACAATAATATTTCATAGATACACAAGGGAAATAAGTCTTGTCATCATGTCAGGGCACACCAGTCAAGCAAGATTTTTTGTCACACTACTACTACTAAGTTTAGACTTCATTTTCATACCTAGCAACAATGATGGACAACAATGATCAGACAAAAAATCAGTGACATACACAAAAACTGATGACAAATTCGCTCCACTTCTAATGCTCGACTCGGGTCAATTTTTTTTATGAATTTTGCAAAAATAAAGGTAACGATATAGAGAGAAAGAAGATATAAGTTGAACAAAAAATCAGCTGGAGGGGACAAACAGAGCGTTTGCCCTCTACTTCCCTTAGATCAGGTCTTCTCACAGAGGTAGAGAGGGTTTGAAAGTTGGAAACTTATAGATGCAAGGGATCAAGGGGTCACCAGTGACAGCTCAGGATGGGTCACATCTTCGGCTCTTCCTAGTCCCTTACTTGACATCAACTGGCTATATCTTTGTGCCCCACCATCAGGATATATCCTTTTCTGTCCCCAAAATATATCAACTTTGCCCCCACCCACCCACCAATCCTGTAAAATTGGCTGTGGTTAGGATTAGGATTAGAATAGGTAAGAATTTAAAAAAAAGAAAACTTTGAAAAGTAAGATAAAAAAGCTTTATGAAAAGTGAAAGTGAAAATAGGAATTTAACAACCAATTAACAGGTCTGGTTAATCGCTCAATAGAAACCCTTCAAATGACCAACGTTTTTTGGCAGCATATCATGTTTGGGGTGATCAATTGAAAAATTGGGAAAAGAGGTGATTAATGAATAAATTACTTCTCTAGCTTTTTGCTCGATGGTAATCACTAGGAAAGTCTGAACATATATTGAAACAAGTGTGAATGCTGTCAGACAGAAACTAAATGACCAATTAAACATAAACTCACATAGTAAATTGTACCCCAAACAAAAGACCTATTTAAGGGGGTGATTTTTATAGAACAAAAAATCCTTTTTTTCTAGACATAATAAAAAGTAGGTGTTCAAAGTTTCTATCTTCTGGGTTCATTGATGCGGTCTGTACATGTGCAACATACATATCCAGCTAGACCAATTAGAAAACTGAAGAAACCCATGTTGACAGTTTTAGTTGAGACTTTCTAAAGAGCAGGAACTGCCAGACTAAACTGACGCAAGCACTAAATGAGGAAAAAGAAGAGAGCAAACTAACGAGAAATGTTGTCAACAAAGAAATAATTGGTTAATACATATGTAAGTAAATAGCACAATACACACACACATATATATATATATATGTATAAAAAAAATAATAATCATTCAGAGTAAGATGATATCATTGAAGTGTTGTTCAGTGAGGGTTGAACTTTTACATTACCCTTTAAACAATATATAAGTTTTGGTGATTATTCCCCTAATATTACATAAATTTTTTTATTTGTATGCTTATGATAACCGTCAGCAAAACGACGGGTTGTAGACTAGTAATTTTAGTAATGTAAAGGAGAAGAGGCAAATAAAATAAAGGCCTCAGATAATAATATAGACAAGAGAGATAAGTTAATCAAAGAAATAAACAAAAAGAACTTTGAAAAGACAAAAATCATTGCTAAAAGTGAAAGTAGAAATGAAAGAACCAATAAAAAAGCAGGAAGAAAACCAACAGCCAGACAGACTAAACTCTGACACAAGCACATAAGTGGTTTCCTTTTGAGAGAGAGACAAGTTCACTGTCTGCGAAAGACGCTCTAAGCAGGAAAGCTGACATGTCGCCTTGCAAACAGAATTAACAGATTCACAAAACAACATCAAACGCTGACACCCAACATCAAACTAATTCTGCAGACTGGCAAAACGTGAAACGTAAATCTAAGACTTGCCCAAGGTATTAAGGCTTTGAAAACTTTTGCAGTTAAAGGCTAATTGTATTATTTTATTTTCGGTGAAGTAAACGATATAAATAAAAGATTTTCAGTGAATTTGTACCTACAAAAATAAGATTTTTTAAATCACCTCCACACTCATAAAAATAGCAGCGCATAAATGTACATGTGAGTGTGTTCGCATGTGTGCACATATATATATATATATATATATATATATATATATATATATATATATTACACACACACATGCATGGTGAGCATAAAGTCTTTTCCAGATTTCAAACATCTAGAACCGTTTTTATATAATTGTTCATAATTGGGTTACTTAAGTATTTGCCATCTATTCTGATTCCTTTGTTTTCCCAATCTAGGTTTCTGAGAAAGTAGACTACTACATCTACCGAGGACAACAAATCTCTATGGAATACTCGAAAGAAGAAATCAAGTGAAGAATCACTCCAAGAAGCTCAAGAACAAGGAAATCCTATTAATTCTAAAAAGGAGAGTATACAACCAATGCATCCTTCCGATAGTCACCAAGGGAGCTGACGCATAGAACCTAACCAAGAAACTTACCTGCAAACTGAAAACCATGTGCACAAGAGAGAATTATGCTCAACATCACATAGAGAAACCACAAGACACCACAGTATATTGAGAAAAAAACAGGAGTCCAAGACATCATAGAAACTAAATGGCAATATGCTGGTCATGTTGCAAGATAACTGATGGACATCATGACTCACAATATGGATTCTAAGAGATTAAATGCGGAACCGAGGCCAGCAGAATATGAGATGGCAAGTCAAACCGGACAGATTCAAAAAATAATGGTTACACCCATGATAGAGAGGTGTGGCAAATCCTGGGGAAGGTCCAAGTCCAACGAGGGACAATGAAAGACTGATGATGATGATGACATAATCAGGAAGGGCTTTATGCACGTCCTGTATGTGCATCAGTATATATCTATATGTAGGTACATGAGTAATTCTGCAGCCTAATGAGGAAAAAAGCATTCATTTGACTCAACTAATAGTCATTTTCCAACATTATCTTTCTTGTCAATGCACTTAATTCAGTGGTAGATATGAATCACACAGATTTGACATTATACAATGAAAATTTCAGAACAAAATTCAGCTAATGATACTGTGTTATATCGTCATCAGCTGTTATCAGTCTACTGCTGGACAAAGGCCTTTTCCATCTCCTTCCATAACAAGCATGATTGCGTTAATCTTTGCCATGTCTTACTGGCAAAATTTTCTATCTTGTCTTGTCTTTGGTCTTTTCCTACTGCATTTACTGCCCCACAGGCACCAATCAGTTAGCAGGAAAGGATGGATCAAAAGGCTATGTGCTCCAACCATCTCCATTTTTTGGCATAATTACTTGAACAATATCCTTCACCCTTGGATCCATGTTGATCATTTTCTATCGCTAAAGATAATTCCCAACATTGCTCTTTCCATTGCCCTCTGCGCTATTCTGAGTTTGTTTTCGAGTGGTTTAGTGAGTTTCCAGTGTTTCTGCAATTTAGGCCAGAGCTGATGCCATGCATTGATTATATACTTTACATTTTAAGCATATCTCTATTTATACTAAATGCTTTCCAGCTAATCCTTATGCCCCATCTTATTTAATATATGTGGTCTTTCCCTGGTTTTATTGCCTGACCTTGGTAAATGTATTCCTTAACATCTTCCAAGGCTTTACCATCTATTCTTAGGGTCTTTTCATGACTGTCATTGAACATAACTTTTGACTTGTTCATCTTTGAACCTGTTTTTTGGCTTTCTCCATTTAGACCACTTGAAATGTTTCGTAGATCCTCTGCAGTTTCTGATATTAATGCATTATCCTAACATTATAATGAATTGTTAAAATATTCTCAGTCTGTTTCCTTTCACGTTTTCCTAATCTATTTTCTGGAATTTGCATTCAAGGCTCGCTGTAAAGAGCTTTGGTGATATCATATCCCCTTGTCTTAATCCTTTTCTTCTGTATCTTCATGGAGTCTAATTACTGCATTACCAATTTGTACATATTCTCAAGGCTTTTCAACAATAGACCACCTAGACACATTAAACAACTGTTTGGCTTGTATAGATGATGAAAAAGTCTTTGAGTCAACTGAACACACTGCAGTCTTCAACTCAATGCAAGAACAAGGTATAAATGAGAATATATATATATATATATATATATATATATATATATATATATATGTGTGTGTGTGCTACAAGAGATACCCAGAGTTGTCTGTGGAAAACAGAATCTCATATTAGACAACACAGTGAAAAATATGTTTTCGATTCCTTCTTACTCAACCCAACACAACAAATAGAAAAACCATTGATAACATTAATCTTCACGTCCAATATGCGCTGTTTACTGACTACCATAGATTGATAGCCTTACTGAAGTAGTGATCAAAGAAATCAATAAAGAATTAAGATGAACCTTAAAAGTAGTCAAAAACTAATAATGATAGTTTGCGAGTCTTCATACACCCCCTGCAAAATAACAAAAATCAATAGAATAATTACTTTCAAGTTTATCTTGAAAAATGACATGATTTAGCTTCACCCCCGCACTATGTTGGCTTCACTATGAACTGAATTAGATTGAATTTTTATGAATAAGAAAAGAGAAAGGGTATAGAGAAGCTTACTTGCTGTATGAAATGAATTATGTTGGATTTTTTTCAATGAGAAGGGGTAAAGTTAGAAGTGAAAACCTCCAGGGTCATAGTAGAAGTAAAACTAACATAGTATATCAATGTTGCATTGCCATAAAAGTGATATTCGATTAAAAACAGAAATATATGTTTATGGATTGATTTTATTGTAAGAAATATGTGTGCCATTTGTAAGATGAATTAAGGATGAAAATCCTGGTATGAAAATTTAATTTTCTTCATGTTTAGTAACCAAGATTGGCTAGAAAATGATCTCTGCAGACCTTGACGATTAGCCTATGAAGGAAGTCAAATCTTATCGATTCTCCATGCCAAATATCAGGTCAATCAGCAGAGTAGTTTTTGCAGAGAAGAGGCGCAAACAGATAAAAAGTTAAAATACTAGTATAGATATATATGCTAGATTTTTGACACTTTGATTTCCTTTGTGCAGAATTGTTTTGTGCCCATCTCTCTGGGGTCAAGTCTTTTTAGAACTAATTCTCAAAGTTATTCAGATTGTTACCCATTGGATACTAATTATTTGAAACATTGCGTAATCCCATGCATTCAGATAATGCTTTTTTTTTTTTTTATAGGTAAGGTTTATATCCACATTTAACTCCCTTGGACCTCATCTAAAAATTATCACTAATTGAGTATATAGAATACAGAGAATATAGTACCTATTTTTTTTAATAACATGGAAACTATTAGGTAGTTACACCTGAAATGTTATTTTTTCTTTAAATCATAGAGAATAATGCTAGAAGTGGAAGATTTATTAATGGAATAGCATTTTTCTATATATTCAATTTAAATAGAGGTATAGTTTGAATCATTGTAGGTTTTAGAGCCCTTAACACTAATGTTGCTCAAGCTGCCATTTAGGTCAAGACATATGGATACCTCCAACAAACTTTGAGGCAGACACAAACCAGTTCTTCAAGCCCTACATTTCTTAGTTAACTGTGTCTAAATTTGGAGGATCGTGATATAATGTCTTGAAGCATCCGCCATATTCACTAGACATCTCTTCAACAAATTATCCTCTTTTCAAGCATTTTGAACTTCATATCCATAATAAAAGATAAATAGAGAAACCATAATTTGTGCTTTTTACTTAATTTGCGACCATTAAACCTAAAGAATTTTATAGACATGACATATTATGATTGGAAAATTGTTTCCAAATGGTAATTGTTTCAAATGGGTCATATTTTGATTAAATATTTATCCGTTTTACTTTGTTAATATAATCCTCCATCTTAGTATTAAAAAGCCCCAAACATTTCATATGTAAAACTGTGCTAGCAATCAATGTTTCCTCTAATATCTCATTGTTAGAGAGCACAAAAATCTTGTTTTGTACAATATTTTTCTCGAGTGACAAAAGTATGAGTGCACTTTTGAATTTGATGATAAGTCAGTGAGCTCTTAACATTATAAGACATGCCCTCTTTCGGAATCCACAAGGGGGGAGGAAAAAAAGGAACCACCCAGAAACAGCTGGTACTGTGACCTGGATGCAGACATGGAGAGAACTGGACATACATAGGGACAGCCGGTGAAAATGGCCTAGGACTGGGATGCTGAGAGAGACTTTGTTGGCAGTTGATGTCCAAAATGGAACCACATGTCTAGATAGATAGAAAGAAGCTATCAACAGAATTTGTTATCTTTTGTGTACACATTAATTCCCTTTATGTGCTGACAACAAAACGTGTGTGCGTGCACACACACATAACTTAGAGAGAACAATGTTTGCGATTAAGCTACAAATATTTCATAATAGATAACACCACAAACGGATTTCCAAGACTCATTTGCAATTCACAAACTCTTGTATTGTAAACTGTTTGTCTTGAATTGTCTGATGTCATGGTTACCAGTCATGAAATGAAGATGGTGACCATACCAGTGATTAGTGGGGGAGGGGGGGTAGCTGCAGTGAAGAATTAGGAAAATTTGCAGAATTCTTACCAAACTTAATTTCTAGAAGAAACTGAAAACAAAGTTTTCTTATCTATTTGTATAAAAAACCAGCATTTTTGTTTGGTTTCATCACAGATTGAATAATGTAGGCCAAAATATTACTTGCTTAAACCTCTTGTATCAATGAGTTAGATAGAGTCGATGGGAAATAGCTCCTGCTTTTTTGGTAAAACAGGTTATCCTCGATATCTATGAAATTTAGTTTGTTAAATCAGGAATCTGAATTTAAAGTTGAAGTAATTAAATCTTTCCAAGTATCCACAAAATTTTACTTCATATTTCAAAAAAATCCAAGAAGAATTTTGGCTTTTAGAATTTTACGGTTTTCGGAAAACACTTACACCTCTGTCCAGTTTCTCCAGCTTGACTTTCTAGGTAAACATGTTTTTTTGCTTTTTTTAATCATTGTTACTCATATAAGTAGCTGCATTTTTGACATTTTCAACAATGTCTCTGTACAGATGAGAGAATAAGTGAAAAATACAGAGTTTAATTCATGTAGCTTGGTCTGGAGGAAACAATAATTTGTTCTGATTGGGACCTGCTTCGTCTTTCAATGCTTTTGATGTAAAAAATAGTTTTACATTTCTGAAGAGTTACACAAAGACATCCAACCTTTTATGGTAGTCAGAATAGGTCAAATACCACAGAAGTCAGCCTTGCATCTTTTCTTTGAATCATTAAGTGAGGTCAGGTGTTGAATTTTTAACATCATGTTGGCCATTAAGAAGTTTCAGATTTTGGAACATTTTGATCTTTGTAGTCCGTACCTTAGTTCCTAATTTCTGAAAGTTAAATTTAGTAAGGATGACCCACCGGATAGACTGAAGTCTGCTATTTTAAGATTAGGGTGTTGCCTATCAGATGTTAGTGTTTTAAGGGTGGGAATATACTTTGGGCATTGGGGGTGGTATCAGGTTTTGTGAATTTTGATCATCCATACTTTATTTTTCTGATGAGACATTGTAAATTTAAGCATGGTTTCATCACAAAGAAATAATGGAAAGCTGACTGACTCCACACAAGAAAATGAAAACTAAATTCTCTCTCCACTTTCAGACATGCAAAAGGTAGAAATTAACCCAAATAGAACCACCGAGGAATCCCAGATGTGATGAGCACCGAACATTAAACAGATTTTATATACTGAAATATTTCAACCTCCAAGAGATTTGGTTTGTAGCAAGGAACTTTTTTTTTCCTGTTTTCCAAATTCTATTCCAGACTCTTGGAGATGACATCAGTCAATAGCAGAAATGAAGCGTCTTCCTTTTTTTCCGACAGAAAGATAACTCTAGAAAAAGCAAAAGTTAACCAATCCAAAAGCACCAAACAGACTGTCTGTAAACTTCTTCAATACTTTAACCAATAGATTGTGTTAAGGTCAGAGTTCACTTCAATGGTTCAAAAGATCCGTGATTCAGACAGCAACAAAAAAGCATAATTTCACCTGATTTTCATCTATTGTCTATATATATATATATATATATATATATATATATATATATATATATACACACACACACACAAACACAGAGTACTTATCATAAATATTTGAACAAATAAATATATTGGATCTGATTACTTGGTTTTGAGAGTTAAAAGCAGAAGCATTTTGCAAGAAGAACCTAATTTTATCGTAATTTACATAACAAGGTATGCATTTAGTCATGTTTTGTGGTTCTTAATTTCTTGAAAATATTTTTTTTTAGTCAGATTAAATTGTTAAATAAAAAAATTTTTTATACTATCCTTCTGAAATCTAAGAGATTGAAAAAGCAGTACTTTTTATATAATGGATTGATTAATTCATATAAAATGCAATTTTTCTATAAATGATTGATTGATTTATATAAAAAGTATTGCTTTCAAGTACTTGGACAATCACAAAATCTGTTTTTATTGCTAAAGATTGCAGTGGCTATTCAGGTTTTTGAGCTGGGGATGTGAAATCCAAATGAACTTACTAGTTAGGCAACTCTTCCAAATGGCAATGTGAGTTTGCCTTTTCATTCTCCTTGATCGATTCCGAGCAAGATTTTAGGAGGATGAAAAACAATTTAAATCTATTAAACACAATATTTTCCAGAAATTTAACATTCAGAACCACAAAACATGTATAAATGTATGTCTTGTAATGCTGATTGCAAAAAAATATCTTTTTGTTGTATTATGTTCCTGTTTATCTCTCAAAACCAAAAGATTAGAAACGAAATGTCTGTTTGCTCAATTACTTGGGACAAGTACTGAATATTATATAGGATATTTAAATTTTGAAAGTAGTTTTATGAATAATATACTTATATATAGTCTAGAAAGCTATACATTAAAGGAATTTTTGTGTCACTTCAGTCACTTATTTCCCTTTAAATATATATACATGTAGGTATTTTACAAATATCCTCATCTAAATCAAAATGTATGCATTCATAAGTCACACATAAACGAGGGTGGATAAATAAGTCTACAGCTTTACAGCTATTTGCCGAATTTTGACCTAGAATTTTCCTTGTATAATGTTTGATTTATATGATTAATAATCATCACAACATTAAACGCACTTGTTGATGTACTTGGGTATATCATTAGGAAATGGATACATAATGTGACAGGATAATTCTGAATACATTATATTATTTGAAACTCTAGAGAGCATAAATAGAATGAATGATTAAAAGAATTGAACCTGCAAACGATAGGTAACCGCAATAACATAGCCGCACTCTTTCTATTGAGCCAAACAGCCCAGGTGAAAGGTAAAAGCCCAAATGAATATTCAAGCTGTCAAGGCCAAGTGACACATTCGCCGTGTAATAACAGGAAGTCATTTCAAAATGAGTTTCAAATAATATAACATATTCATAATTATTCTGTCAGATTATACATCCATTTTCAAATAATGAACCTAAATACATCAACAAGTGGCTTAATGTAGTGATGATTATTCCAATTATCATTTCCTAATAATATAATCGTCTGTGTTGAGAAGCAAAATGCTGACATGGACAGTGACTGAACAAGAAGAGAACATGGGGATAAAGCAGTTGTTTGAGTCTTCGGCTTTATGTCAGGCTGTTCAGCCCAATGGAAAGTATGACGCTACGGTAAAGCAGCTACCTATCAGTCACAGGTTCAATTCCTACAGCAGCTTCATTTCCTTTCATTGTTTATTCTATTTATAATGTCTGAGTCAGGTGACATATTTACAATGTGATAATGGGAGATAATTGCAAATAGAGTTTCAAATATTATAAAGCATTCATAATTGCCTACGTATAACCTCTTTTTCATAATTTCAAACTGGCAGATTGCTATAGTTATATATTTACTATTTACTTTCTTGTTTTAAAATTTTTTATAGCATTTTAATTGCCCATAACATCATGGAATTTGAGTGGAGAAAAAAATAAGCATTCATGAGAACGTTTGAAAACAATAGAATTTTCTCCACAAATAAAACAATCCCAGAAGGATGCTGTAGTAGAGAAACAGCAGTTGGGAAATTTACACCCAAGAATCAGTGTCTCTTTTATTCTGAACATAAATATAAAAATTAAAAAAAAACAAACAAAAAACACACACACATATATATATATATATATATATATATATATATATATATATAAAGATGATTTACTAAGATCTTTATCAGTGTCTGCAGAAATGGTATAGATGGGGTGGGACATTCTTCCATATCTTCAGAAAATCACTTGTTTCACACCATAAAACACTCTTTGTCTAATCTGCAATTCCAACAAGTCTAAGATATCAAACAATTGCAGGAAAAATCCATCAAATCGAAAATGAAATCATTCTTATATGATTGAATACATGATTTAGCTGAAAGGTGGCCTTATGGTCATAAATAGTCAAGTAAAATACTTTGATGACTGAATAATGATGCTATGAATTTATATGAATAAATGATTTTGTCCAAAAAGTTAGGAACTTTTGCATCAACTTAATGATAAGAGTAACGCTATATTGTAGTGGCTACCCTATCAGTTGCAGGCTTGATTCCTATAGCAGACCTATTTTTTCTTCAATTGTTAATTCTATTTGTGTTGTCTAGGCCAAATGATACATTCACCGTGTAATAACAGGGGGTAATTTCAGATAATATAATGCAATTCATAATGATTCTGTTGGATCATATATCCATTTCTTGATAACATACTTGTCATACTGCATTGAAAGAAACAAACATAACAGATGTAGACCATGAACAAACAAAATGAGAATTTGAAGTAAAAACATTATATATATATATATATATATATATATATATATATATATATGAGTGTAAGTAATCCACACAAAAGGGTCCAATAAATGTAAAAGGAAAAGACTCACTTTAGGAGGTTATTTGATTTTTAAAAACTTTGGATATTTTGTAAAAAAGGATTGCATCAGTAGTTGAAGTACCAGTAGATGGACAATTTATATCCAATATAATGTGATAATTATAAAGTCATTGGTACTGAGTTAAATAAGTTCCTACAAGAAAGTCTTCATAATAATCTCACACACGCATATATATATATATTATTGTGTCATCCACAGACAGCTGTTTCGATGTATTACATCTCTTCAGTGTAGCTATAGACTTTCCATTATCCCATCCAGTACCGCGAGACTGAATCAAAACCTTCACTTCAGACCCGTAGGCCGATATCCTACCTCTGGACTATAGAACTGGACAGTCAATACGGCTGAATTTAAGTGATATATCTATCTACACAGAAATTCCTCATCCAACAGAGTGCTCTATTCCTTATGGAAGAGCATTGCATTAGCTTACGATGGATGAGTTACCTCACTTAAAGAGTGCTCAATCCTGAATAGTGGAGCATTATATATATATATATATATATATATATATATATATATATATATAAACAATATGGAATGAGACAGCCTCAGGAGTGTATGGAGACTTTCTTTATTCATTTACTAATCCATAAATGAATTAATTGGTGTGCTACACGTTTCGAGAGGTGTTCCCATCTTCAGTAGTGTGTATGTGTGTGTGTGTACCTTTCAGTGGTTAAATGGTTTCCGTAGAAGAAAATTTACTATCAGATGCTTTACTTTGGAAATAAAAATTGAAATCAAATCCTTTAGGGTCATCCTGATGTGTGGGATTAAGTTCTATCAATAGTGAAGTCTGTGTTGGTCTGTGAAAAGATATAATGGCAGCAGCAGTAGGTCTGGGAAAGGCCACAAGATGTCATGTTGTAGGGTATTGGTTTAGTATTAGATTGTGTAGGTAGGTTAGTGATAGTGCAGAGTGTGGGGTAATGGGGTCAAGGAACTTCAAATTCTTATGGTATCTTTACTGGTCATGGAATATCTGATGGCAATGAATTGTACAAATGAAATACCATATAAAGGTTTTGTATTGGTGGGGTTTTGATTGACTGTGTGAAGTTCCCAATATTGGATCTACATGAAGGCAGGTAGGGTGTAGATGTGAGGTTATTAATGGGAGGATTATGATGTTAAAGAGTTGATTGGTTAGGGTAGTGAGGTTTAGTGTTAAATCCATTGGGGGAGAGAGTTCTAAGTTGGTTGATCTATATATCTTCATATCTTTCTAGAATTTTTTATATGTCTCTGGGACTATTTTTTTTCTCTATTTTTTCAATGATTGAATCTGGTGTCTGTGGCAAAATCATGTCCTGGGGTGCAGGAGTGTTGTTCTACAGGGAGTGGACTGGGATGGTTGGGTGATTTGATTCTGTGATTTGATTAATAGTTATTAAGTCTAATATTGAATAACCACTTGGACATGCCTATATATTGTAATTTGCATTTATTGCACTCTAGGAAGTATTTGATATTTTCGCTACAACACTTAAAGTTATGGTACAAGTAGAAAGTCTTGTTAATGTTAGAGCTAGTGAAGGTATTGTTGTACTTGATGTGGTTGTAGCATAGACTATTCCTTTTGATACATGGTTGAGAAATTTAGTGGTTTTAAGGACGTTTTTATGTGATACTTTATTGTTTACAATAGTTTTGCTGCTTACATCTTAGATGTTTTGGGGTCTGCAGTAAGTGATGACACATATTCTACAAATACTTCAAGTTCTGTTTTGAGTGTGATTATATCCCGTCTCTTGTTCATTATATGAATCAAAGGAGAGAGTGTATTGTTGAAGGTGGTTATGAGTGGTATGCGGTTAGGCTTATTTTTGTTAAAGAGTGTAAGGGTTTCTTCTCTGGGTATTGTAGTGGCCTTTTTTATTTTGTTATTTGTATCTCCTTGAGAATATCCTCGTTTAGTGAAATGTTGTAGTAGGTTGTAGTTGTGTCAGTTGAGTTCACTATCTATAGAGCAAATTCTCCTGATTCTAAAAGCTTGTGAAAATGGTAGGTTTTTTTTTCAGGTGTTCGGGGTGGGCTGAAGGTAGTTGTGAGTGTCCAGGAGTTTAGTGTAGAGAGTGGTTTTGAGATTTCTATTGCTATCTATGTATATGCAGGTGTCTAGGAAAGCTGTGGAGTCAGTAGACGTCACATAATCAAATTCAGTTGAATCATGTGTAGAGTTTATGAGCGTGAAGAATTTCTCTAGTTCAGCTTCATCTGTGATTATAAAAAGAATGTCGTCTGTATATCTGACGTAGATGATGCAGTCTTTGTCTATCTCTGGGTATATGTAGGTCTTTTCAAATTTGCCCATGAAAATGCTAGCATAGGAGGGGGCCACTACTGTGCTCATGGCATAGCCTTTCATCAGGAGGAAGTGTCTATCATTGAAGTTGAAGCTATTGAGTGTTGAAATGTGTTACATAAGTGTGGTTATTGTTTCAGTTTTTGGTTCTTTAGTTGTTATATTGTTAAGGGCTTCTCTGAGGGCTAAAATGTCTTCATCATGTTTAATATTAGAGTCAGCATATATATATATATATATATATATATATATATATATATATATATATATATGTTGAAGAAGAAAATCTGACAAGGTAATAATGATTGACAATATGGAAATGAATAGACTGAGACTTATATTAATTCATCTCAAAATGTTCATTAAAAGCTCCCATGCATTTCACTTTTTTCATTAAATGCCTTCAGGGAGAAATGGAATACAGATGAGGTAAACACAAGCTAATATGCAGCTAAATATCTCACAGGTATCTACAAAATTTCTTCACACACATACACTATTGATTCTTTGATACACCAGTTCACTTCCCCTACACACCCTTCCCTGCGGTAATTGGATACTTACACACATACACACACAAAGCTACATACCTTCACATACCATAATTAGATAAAACAAGTGAATGTGTGGGAGCTCTCGATAAGAAATCTGATATGTATCAATACAAGTCTCAGTCTATCCATTTTAATATTGTTACTCATTATTACTCTGTGTGTGTGTGTTTTTATATATATATATATAATGCACCAAGATACCTGTTGATACTTATCTAGATAGAATTGCACAAGATGCTGACTCAGTGTCAAGATACCAGGAACTGTTTTTTCCATAGACAGGAAACGGCCATCGTGGAAATATTTGGAACACTAACAAACATTCTCTCGTTCTGATCGATTCTAATAATCAATAAGCCATAATTTTCCCTTTTTCTTCCGAGTCAAGCAAATCACAAAAGAAGGAGAGGCCGATGATGATGAAAAAAAAATGATCACACAACCTCAAAAACCATCCTTTTTCTCTTTAAGATGGAATGGAAAAAAAAATTCCCCAAAAGTTAAATTCTTCGAGTGCACAAGAAACAGATCTGGTTAGTCACTTGATAGAAACCATCATGTGACTGACACATGCTATGTCAGTGGTGATCAATCAGAAAATTGGAAAAAGGGATTGGCAATGAATGGGTTTCTTCTTTTGCATTTTGTTGGGCTGTGATCAGTAAAATTTTAAAAAAAAAACTAAAACAGCATTTCGGTGCCAGGACATAAACTAAGGGACCAATACATTATTAAACTACTACTAAAATCCTATTTTAGGGGTAGTTTTCGAAAAACAAAGGAGACACAATTTTTCCAAGCATAATAAGGAGTAAATTTTGTGCCTTCACTGTCGATTGAAATTTTCAGCCCTCTGGCTCTACTTGTGCGTCCTGTATGCTAGATACATAGATAGCCGGCCAAACTTGAAACAGAAGAAACCTATGATGACAGATTTGGTTGACGTTTTCTAAAAAGAAGTGCTTCATGGTGCTTTTAAATATCCATTTCTCTGAGAGTCTTTTGTCCGTTTGAATGTTCCTTAATTCTTTTTCAATATTGGAATTCATCTTCTTCTTCTTCTAAACAACAAAAAAAAAAAAAACGCAACAAAAAAAAAAACAAACAACTTTCTTTTCTTCTTCCATGGTTGGAACTCCTGGTTTATAGATCAGTTTTCAGGAATATAGGTCAAACACATCTTGATGGCATCAAATATTTTATACCCCACACACCAGAAAAAAAAAAAAAGAAATTGTTATTGAAGTTTTTCAGATGACTTTATTTTTCAATTCTTGGTACAATTATCTTCTTTTTTTTACTTCTACCGACAAATTTAGAAGGGTATATACATTATCCAGTGTGCCCCCATCTCTCTGTCTACACAATATCTCTGAAATTTCTCAATGAATTTCAATGAAATGTTGTGCGAAGGTGGGCAGTTGGCAACGGGAGCAGTGATGAAATTTGGGGGTAGAGCCATGCTCAGTTACCTCACTTACATTGTAACTATCTTTCCCTCCCAAAGTTCTCTGTCAGTCTACACAATATCTCCAAAAGTTCTCAATGAACTTCAATGAAATGCAGTACAAAGGTAAGCATTGAGTTATGGAAGCAGTGATTACAGTTTTGGGTGGATCCAGGAATATTTTTTGAGTTAGTGTACGGCGTTGTCAGAGGTATGCGCCGTCTACTTTTTTTCTGCTTTTGCAGCCAGGAATTTCAAGATGAAAGAAAAAAGCTGAGAATTCAAAGATTTAGGAATATACTTTTTATACCCTCAACAACAGAAAAAAAATCTTAATTAGAGTTTTTTTTCTGGATGACACTATTCATCAATTCTTGGCACAATTTTATTTTATTTTTCCGTCTGTGTTTGAAACGAAGGATTCAAAGATGAAAGAAAAAGCTGAAAATTCAGAGGCGTTTTTTTTCGATTCTGTCACATTCCATAATTACTGGGAAAAAAGTCAAAAGTACTTTTGTTATTGCTTACGTTATCATGATAGCTCCTAAAACCAGCATCAAACTGAGTAGATTATTTTGACCTATATTCAACCAAATCAGTAAAGGTGCAGGTGGCTTAATAGTTAATGGAATCAGTGAACTGAGTTCAAACCCTGGCTTCCACTTTGCATTAATACTCATGGAAAAGGCATTAATCCATTTCCCCCAGCTATAGATATATAGTAGGGTTGTTGGGGTCCTTTAGCTCTGTACGAGAGTTCATCTTGGGCATCAAGCTAGCACTGCAGCTTGCTAAAAACAATTATTGGATTTTCACGGATCATTTGAGGAATTGAGACAAGAGTCCCACAAATTATGCAACACAGGGTAGTGAATTTTCTTTGCTTTTATTTTCAACCAAATCAGTTTCAGAGAAGAGAATTAAGTTTCAAATTTAATTCTAGAGGATATAGTGCATAATATTTGACTCCCATACGTGGTCTGCTGCGTCTGATTTTCCCATTTCATAGCATCGATTCTGAAATAATAGCCATGGAACCAGACTGGAATTAAGGTTAAGCAAATGCAACATATTGATTTTTAAAAAGACTATAAACAGGTCTGGTTAGTCACTCAATTGAAACCATCACACGACCAACATCTTTTGGCTGCATACTTTGCTGGGGATGATCAGTTAAAACATTGGATGAAGGGGTGATCAATAGATTACTTCTCTGGTCTTTTTTTGGGCTGTGATCACTAAAAGGTTTGAATATTCAAAAAGCTAGAATGGACACAGGTGGAACCAAAGTAACCAATTTAGCATAAACTTAGATTATAAATTGGACCCCCCCCACTAAAACTTATTTGGAGGGCAGTTTTCAAAAAGCAAAATGAACTTTCAGAGATAATGAATTAACGTTCAGATTTTCAACCCTGTAGTTCCATTGCTGGTGGTGGTGGTGCCGTTACACATATAAACCTAGCTAGCCAACCAGAATCACTTGAAAATTGAGGAAACCTCAGAGGACAGTTTTGGTTGACGGTTTCTAAATAGCTATCTTTTTTTGTTCCATGGTTGGAACACCTGGTTTGTAGATCAGTCTTCAGGAATATAGGTCACATACAACTTGATGGCATCAAATTATTTATGCCCTCAACACCTGGAAAAATCAACTACAGTTTCTCTGGATGACTCTATTCATCAATTCTTGGTATAATTTTTTTTCTGTCTATGTTTGGAACGGAGAATTCAAAGATGAAAGGAAAAGCGGAGAATTCACAGACACTTTTTAAAAAAATTTTGTCACATTCCATGATTACTGGGAAAAAAAGCCTCAAGTACTTTTGCTATTACAAACGTTATCATGATGACTTCTAGCACCAACATCAAACTGAGCAGATTATTTTGACCCACATTCAACCAAATTAATAGATGTGCTGGTGGCCTAATAGTTAATGGCATAGAGAATGGAATCATCAAATTGACTTCAAACCCTGGCTGGTACAGTTTGCACTCGATTTGCATTAATACACTTGGAGAGAGCATGAATACACCCCCATCCACCAGCTACGGTTATATAGCCATACTGTTGGAGCCCTTCAATTCTATTAGGTAGCACATACTGGGGATCAGGCTGGCATTGTAGACCCGTATAAAGTTACGGTTGCTACAATATTTAGATCATTATGGACCATTCAAGAAATCGTGGTCTACTGTACAAAAAAACAGTTAACATGGGTTTCCTCAGTTTTCAGGTGAGTCTGGAGGTCTGGCTAGTTGGATATCTATCCTTCTATCCGTCACATGTACAAGTTGTACCAATAGAGCTAGAAACTGAAAATTTAAACATTCGCCCATCATTTCTGGAAAAAGTTAGGGTTTTTTTTTCAAATACCACCCCTCAAAATAAGGATTTTAGAGGGGGATTCAATTCACAAAGTACATTTATGCTGAATTGGTCCCTTAGATTGTGTCTGGTAGCATTCATGCTTATTTTTTCTTTTTTTTATTATTCAGTCAGTCTTTTCTAGTAATCACTAACGAAAAGGTGAGAGAAGTAATTCATTCATCATTCAACCCCCACTTTTCAAATTCTTTAATTAATCAGCTCTAACAATGCATGCTGCAAAAAGACATTGGTCATGTGATGGTTTCAATTGAGTGGCTAACCAAACCTCTTTTTTCCCCCTTGATTGGCCTGGGAATTTCTGTTCAAGTATATGATTTCAAGACACTGATTTGGATTTTGCTGTGGCTGAAAAAAAAAAAATGGCCAAATAAAATCCAGAAAAACCACTCTGGATGACTCAAGAGAATTAACAGATGAAGAGTTCACCTGATGAAGGCTTAAGAATATATAAGTATCACCTTTTATGAAAATTAACTTTAAACTACTTCACTTTTACAAAGGACCTCAAGACACCATATCTCATAATTGTGTCTGTGAGCATCTGTGCTTTATCTTGCATCTGTTAGCAGGATGTGTCCTAAGGTATTAGTAAAGTCTCCAATAGCTCACAAGGGTGTTACGCTTGGCATGAAATTGGCAGACACCCTCAATTATTAATGTCTTATTAATGATCTTTATTTATTAGATTAGCAGTTTGTTACCCAGTTTCATAATCAAATAAAAGGCAGAGTTGAACGAGTCAATATATAATGAGTTGCATGGGTGACTCTAGTAGAGCAATGATTAGCAAGCTAGCCTTGCAGACAATCCTTTAACACTTATATTCATATAAAAAATTTTAATTTCCTTTAGTCAATTCATAAAAGAGTTCAATTTTTTAATAAAAATTCTATTTATTGAAGAGTTCCATTGTGTTTGGGTGTGGTTCTCAACTGTTTATGAATTTTAGAGTTGATATAGTGAGCTCAGCACTCACTAGGTGCTTCATACTTGTGACTTTGCACTGCACTAATTTAACCTTAGTCAATATCAACTTGCATTGGATGCCTTGTCATGGAGCAATGGTTAGCAGGGTAGGCTTACAGAACATTACTACTGAAGCGAGTTCAATCATCACTTGATGCCCTACTCTTGCTGTATTGTACTAGATCAGTACTTCTTAACCTGGGGTAAATTTCTTGGTTGTTAGGGGCAAATTTTGGCACAAACAAACTATCAACTATGTATTCTGATAATTATAATTCTAGTGTCAAATTTCCTACTATTTAAGTTTTGACTCGAAAAAAACAGATGAAAAATTCACTCTCTAAGCTGAGGTTAACTTGTTTTGTTGAACTTTGCAAATCACTTTTAAAGGAACACAAATGAATTAAAGAAATTAAAGAAATGAGACAAGTAGTTTTGGAATAAAATTGTATAGAGAAATGAATTCTGTTTGGTAACTCTCTAGATTTCAATGAAGTGAGGGACTTGGACACGAGTGCAACCAAGCTTGTTCCCATTCTTTTGAAAGATAAAATAAAATCTACGCTATCTTTCAAGGGTGAGATAGCTAGACAGAGCCAATCCTTCTTTGGCTGGTTTGGAATCAGAGTTGTCCGATTCCCACAATGGTTGCTAACCATGGTTAGAGAGCGCTATCTACCATATCATTTTCCCCATAGCTGGGGATAGAAGAAATGGATTCATGCCTTTTCCTTAAGTGTTGGTGCGAAGTGAACACAAACTACCCCAGCAGGAGTTTGAACTCGCCTAACCAATTCAAATGTTTCATACCATTAACCATTTGGCCAATCCGCAACTACAGATTTAAATCCTTACTTTAACAAGTCAGAATTGAAGAAAACCAAATCAAATCATTTATGTTTAATTCAATGAGTTTATTTGCCAGATTCAAATAAGTAAATAAGATGGCTGATCGAATTCATCGTAATCAGTAATTGTCTGAACAATTAGTTTGCAAAGCTTTCTCAATGACAAAGCACCCAGTACAAATTGATATTGACTAAGCTTCACTTAGTCTGGCACAAGGCCACAAAATCAAGGTAAAGATTTGAGGTTCTTGCTTGGCAATGATTTCTCTGTAGCATGCATTTGTACTTTACTGATATTTACTATTATGACACAAGGCCTCAAGTGTTAGGCACCCAGTAAAGAATAAGCTCACTACAGATGAACTGGTCAGGTAGCTTAGTAGGCTGACTATTACTAAAATATTCACTAAGCTCATATTAAGTGATGATTGAACTCACTACAGTAGTAATTTTCTGAGAGACTAGCCAACTGACTATTGCTCCATGGCAAGACATGCATTTTTTTTTCATATTGGTTAATGTTAGAGTTGGGTGTCACCCCCAATTCTCATAATGTATCAGCCTATTGAGTGGCATAATGATGCGGGCTATAAATCACCGGTGTTAAACAGCAAGGGGAAAATTTATTTCAGTCCTAGAGAGCAGACAGTATTGAGATGTGAAACATGGAAACTCTAAAAAATGAGTGTCAGCTAGTGCAAACTGACTTTGTGTTATACTCTTGGGGAAAAAATTAACTATGTCGCACTCTTGGGAGAATCCAACTTTGCGCCGTACGCTTGGGAGAAGAAAATTTGTGTCCCACTGGGATACAGCAACTTCATGCAATACTCTTGGAAGAATGTGACTTTGAGCCGTACCTTTGAGAGTTTGTTGTTAGGAGTTCACACATCAAAAACAAAAAATGGAAAAAAGTGAAAACAGGCCTGGTTAGACACTCAATAGAAACCATCACATGACCAACATATTTTGGCAGCATTCTGTGTTGGGGGTGATCAATTGAGTTTGTGTCATACTCTTAGAAGAACGCGACTTTATACCTCACTCTTGTGAGAGTGCGCTGTATTCTTTAGAGAACACGACTTTGTCTCACTCTTGGGAGAACGCGTATTTGTGTTGTACTCTTGGGAGAACGCGTATTTGTGTTGTACTCTTGGGAGAACGCGTATTTGTGTTGTACTCTTGGGAGAACGCGTATTTGTGTTGTACTCTTGGGAGAACGCGTATTTGTGTTGTACTCTTGGGAGAACGCGTATTTGTGTTGTACTCTTGGGAGAACGCGTATTTGTGTTGTACTCTTGGGAGAACGCGTATTTGTGTTGTACTCTTGGGAGAACGCGTATTTGTGTTGAACTCTTGGGAGAACGCGTATTTGTGTTGTACTCTTGGGAGAACGCGTATTTGTGTTGTACTCTTGGGAGAACGCGTATTTGTGTTGTACTCTTGGGAGAACGCGTATTTGTGTTATACTCTTGGGAGAACACGTAATTGTGTTGTACTCTTTGGAAAATGTGTCTTTCTGTCGTACTCTTGTGAAAACACATTAGTGGTGTACTCTTGTGAAATGCGATTTTGTATCAAAATCTTGTGAAATGCAACATTGTGTCAACCAGTTAATACTATCTTACAACAGACTTGTTAACATCCAACCAATATTAAACACAGTATACTGTGGTAGCAGTATACAACCATAGGCAAACAAGAACTCTTTCCATAAGGAACCAAAAAGAATTCAATTTTCAAAATTTTCTATGGTTTTGCCCAAATTACACTGATTTACCCAAAATTTAACATGTTTAGCCGAAATTGGAAGGAGGGGGGGAGCTCGTATGCATATGTATACTAAAGTTAGCTTTGAGCATTACTTTTTTGAAAAATGTTTCCTTTGGCAAATTCACGCCTACAGATTTAAATCCTTACTTTAAAAAAACAAAGTTAAACTCCAGCAAAATCAAATCCAATTATTTAATACAAAGAGTTTATTTGCAAGATTCAAAGTAAATAAGATGGCCTATCAGTTTGTTGTTAGGAGTTCACACATCGAAAACAAGGAAAGAAAAGAGTGAAAACAGGTCTGCTTAGTCACACAATAGAAACCATCGCATGACCAACATCTTATTCTGTGTTGGGGGTGATCAATTGAAAAAAAGAAGAAAAGGGTGATCAATGACTGAGTTTCTTCACTCACTTTTTGTTGGGTTAGAAGTCTGAATTTTCACAAAACAAACCTGAATGCTGCTGGACTTGAAGTAAGAGGTCAATTTGGCCTGAACTTGCATTGCAAGTTGATCCCCCCCCCCACTAAAAATTACTGGGAGAATTAAAATTTTTAACAGAGATTAGAAAATATGTTGAAATTTTCAACCTCGTAGCTCAGTTGGTGTGGGCTATATGCGTGATACATATATGCATAGCCTGCAAGATGGAGCAATTCGAAAACTGAAGAAACCTTTGCTGACAGTTCTGGTTAATGGTTTCGAATAAGATGGCCTATCAGTTCGTTGTTATGAGTACACACATCAAAATAAAGAAAAGAGAAGAAAAGAGTGAAAATTAAATGAAGTGCGCTTGCTGAGAGCGGTCTGAGACAGCGACGTAACCTAAGGTTGGATTACATCAAAGATACCGAGACGTTGTCTGCACCGAATGGTTTTCTCTTTTTTTTTTCTCAGAGATCATGTCACTTTGAAAAATCTATTTTCTCAACAAAATGCTTTCTAATTGAATTGTTAGGATTAATGAATTTCTTTCCCCCCCACCCCCCACTGTGACGTAAATTACAAAAAAATGTTTTAATTTCATTCTTTATCTACTGAGAGTGATTCAAGTACCAAAAAACTTTTCAGTCTTGGTTTAAAAGATAGCCAAAGGGCAAGAGCATTGTAATTGAGACTTGGAGATTTAAGGTTCAAATCGAGCTGCTGGGTAGGATATGAACAAGAGTTCCTGATGATAAACACACTGGATAAAAGTAAAGAGCATTCGGAGAGCTCATAACTCCACTAACGCCATTGTCACTTAAAAACTGAACAATCACAGACTTTCATGACAAAAACTTGTAATAATGATTATTATTATCATTTGTTAACCCAAGCCATCGAAAATGAAGGCAGATATGAAATATATAGATATTGCATTTTACATACATAGAGATTTGAACAACACTGAGCTTAAAATATATTGTTCGGTTAACAACAAAAAAAAAGTTCATTATTATTTGTTTTTGGTTTTATCATTTTTTCCATTTTTATATTAATCTTTAAATTCAGTATATAAGGACATGAATGGAATTCTATTTTACCACGTCAGATACATGACGGAAATTCCATTTTACTATGTCAATCACATCCCCTAGCATAATAGAAGACATCAGCACATTGCTAATTGATTTATGAGAAAAATTCTATTTTAGTACATCAATTGTGTCCCTTAGTGTGATAGAAGGCATCTGTATATTGCTAATTATTATATGTGTGGATTAATGATCTCATTGCTATTGTTGCATTACACTTCCATTGTGATGACATCATAACAGATATTATACCTGAAACACTCAAGACATTGTCCTATCTGGCAAATGAAATTCCTGGGTCTACCCTCAAAATTTGATCATTAGTTCCTTGGCCCTTGCCCATGGCCCTACCCTCTAAATGTCATAGAAATTAATTAAGAACTTTTGGAGATATTGTGTGGACAGACAGGCAGACAGATAAACATTAGTGAATACATTACCTCTTTCCAACTTGTAGATAAAGGTAACAATTAGAACTGAAGTCATAGGTCAATGCCCAGATCCAACATCACTCTGCATTAACACCTTTGCGAAAGGTATGAATTCCCCCCACCAGCTAAGGGTAAATGAAAGGACAGTCAGAATCCCCTAACCCTTTATGGCAGACAATTTTGAGTATTGGGCTTGCATACTAGCCCCATTAAAACCCACGATTGCTACAAACAATGATTAGGTCTTCATGGACTGTTCGAGAAATTGGGACAAAATTGATGTAAATGATGCTTGTTAAAATAATTAATTCCAAGAATATTTGAGTGATTGAGTAATAATTGAAACTGAAGAAGTCTGGTTTGTAACCCTTTTATCCATAATCCCTTCCAAGAAAAGAAAAATTCAGAATTTACACCAAGACAATGCGCCTTTTCTCAAAAGCAGTGTAGCATATGGAGAATTGGCGATCTTCCTTTTCAAGTTATAAAATGGGAGGCAAATCTCAGTTGGTTAAACAATTGCCAAAGAATAATTATGGATGGATGCAAAGTATACAATGGGCTACAGAATCATGCTGGAGTATAAATCGCAATATTAGCTTTGTTGATTCAAATTATGCCACAGAGTATACAAACACCACAGAAGACAACTGGTCCAACATTAAAACTAAGTACCAAAACGTGCATGGCATGTTGAATTAGCTTATGGAACAAATACCTACCAGAGTTTGATTTTTGCTGGGCAATTTGTTGGTGTATTTTGTTCATTGGATTAGATGCTATTATCCGCTATAAAGAATTTATTATCAATACATAAATTTTTTATCATTTGTTACGGTACTTAGTTTTAATGCTGGACTAGTTACCTCCCACAGTGTTCATATATGCAGTGGTATAATTTGAATGAACAAAACTAATATCATGATTTACCACAGCATAATTCTGTATATTTTCTTTGCTTTCCATCCATCCATAATTATTCTTCAACGACAGTTTCACCTACTGGGAGTTGCTTGCTATTTTACAGACATAAAACGAAAAATTGCCAAAAAGTCTGCAAAGTATAAATATTTTTCTAAGATTTGTTCAGGCCTCTGAATTCATTCTTTGTGTTGCTTATGTTGAACCAATTTATTCTCCAGCCTTAAGCAATTTGTTGAATGAATTGGCTGAAACATTTTAGAGACTGACGTCATGCATATCTGAATTGTTATATAACAAGTTAATACCAACTATTGATTTCAGTCTTTAGATGTTCCTTCATGTACCTTGACATTCCAGCCAATTCATTCTACAGTCTTCTTCAGGTGTACAATCAGCAAGGATCAGCATAGATTTTGTGGTAACAACAAAAGTAACACTAAGTATGATTCACACAGTCTGAACTATTCTTGGAATGATAACCCTTCTGAAAAATGGTAGAAAGTTAAGTATAAATTTATAATTTTGGACAAGAATAAAGTGTTATTTCATCACATATTTGGATTTTATCCTCATCTCTGTCATAATGAACAGCTAACTTTGGTAACAGATCATTGGGATTACCAAACAGACGCAAAGAACTACAAATGTGTGTTTTACAGACATGAGACATGGTAATTAACAAAACAAAGTGAGAACCAACTTAGAAATCACAGAGAGAGTTACAGAAAGAGCAATACTAAACTAAGACTATAGAACATAAGGAAAAAGATCAACATAGATCAAAGGGAGGACTAAGGTGAAGGATATTATACAAACAATGAAGTGATAAAAATGGAGATGGGCTGGTTCCTTACCAAGGTGAGATGACAACAGATGGATCAAAATACTAACAGATTGGTGCCATGGGATAATAAATACTGTAGAAAAAAACTGGACACAAGATGAAGGGATGAGATAGAAAGGTGTGTTGACAATGCATGGCAGAGGTTAGCACAGTCATATCAGTCATGGAAAGAGATGGGAAAGGCCTTTGTCCAGCAGTAAACTTATATATATATATATATATATATGAACCAATCGCAAATATTCCAAAATTATCAGCCAATCAAGACAAACCATAAATCCGGTTCTAAATTAAGGTTATATGTCAACGTAATAAATCCTATGCCGCAAGACAACAGATTAATTTTATCTAAGACTGATACCCCTTTTATTGATTTATTTAGTCAAAAAGAAGAGAATGCCAGATGGACTGAGTGAATACAACACTGGAGTCATCATTAGTTCATAGCAGTCTCATCTTTGAATCCTGCATGTCTCATAGCACATGTGCCGCACGGGATGGTCATAGAGATCATAGAGTGTGGGTTACTCCCTAGAAAGTGGGATCCACCTCCAACTGAATCCATGCCATCAAAATTTCTTCTTAGTGATCTTCTCTTGTCTCTCATTGATTCTTACCCATGAAAAATGATGGGATTATTTACGTATGGATCGGAATTTCTGCCTGGGATCTGAAAAGTATCTAAGCACTAATAGAGAAGTGAGATATATATATATATATATATATATATATCTATATATATATATATATATATATGTATATGACAATTACAAAGACTTTTTTGTAGGAACTTATTATTAGTAAGATCAGAGCCGAGCAAAAATAAGTTCCTAAGAAAATATCTTTATAATTATCACATTCAGTCAAATATAATTTATCCATTTACTCATATTTCATTATACATATTTGTACACATGATGATCAAAAAATCTGAGATTCTAAAACTTTGGTAGGCTTTTATATCATTTCAATCTTATCTTTAAACAGTTTGTCTACCAACAAAAAAAACTGACAAAAGAGCTGAATAGACAAAGTTTGTCTGTTGTTTTAATTATGTACATATATATGCATACACATGTATATATTATATACACTGACTCAAGTCATAAGGGAAAAATCTTAGAGAGAGATGAAGGAAAGGTTTATAATCTTGCATTATTAAATAAGAGCGGTAGTGCAAAGTGGCCAGATGGTTAACAGTAAGGAGAATAGAATTGGTGAGCAGAGTTCAAACTCTGGCTGTGACAGTTTGTATTCACTTCACACTATTGCCCTTGGGAAAGGCATGAATTCATCTTTTCGCCCCAGAGCTATATGAGAACAGTTGGCAACCATTCTAGGCATGGGCAACTCTGATTCCAAATCAGCCTGATGAGGGATGGGCTCAATCAGACTATCTTGCCCCCAACACACCCATGATCAAATAATCCGTGATACCCCAATAATCCTGCACGGGGTTATAGGATCTTGATTTTTAAAAAGGAAATTCAAATAAAGATTTTATGAATACACCCTTGAATCAGGGCATTAGTTTTGATTAATGTGCGCACACAGATGAAGAGCTTTTGGGTGGGGGGGTGGGGGGCATCAGTTTGTTCTGATCTCAGTTTATGTTGAAAATCTAATTTTTCCCTAATGCTTTCAATCTGATTTTTTTTTCTTGAAACATTAAAGTTTTTAATGGTTTCATGAGGTATATTATAACTCCATTTATATGTGCACAAAATGTTTGTTTTTTTTTAAATTTGTAGGATTCCGACCTATTCACAGTGAGACAGATGACAATATCATTGGCCCATCAGGAAGATTATGCATGCCAACATAAGAAGGGTATTCAATTTAAAGAAAAAACTATTAAAATATAACACTGTCCTTAATGTGTCTGTACTATAACTAGGGGACCATTTACCAAAGCTCGATAGGTATAGTTATGCACCTTTGATCAATCACATGAGGGTAGTCCTCCGAATACCCTTGTAAACCATCTATCTTACAGCCTAGCATTTACGGTAACTTCAAGTTCAAACACAGGATTTATTTTATTTTGCACCAAAATTCTCAGCACACATTCTTACAATGTTTATGTTGATGGCTGATATAGATTAACCAAGTATTCTGCCAGAGTAGACAAAAACAGAATTGGTTTTAACACGTCCACAGCCTAAGGGGATTTTTTTTTCAAGGGACACAACATCATATACGGCCCACATACGCAAAACTATACAATTCACAATAAGGGTTTTTTTATTTATTTATTTTTTTTTTTTTTAAGTTATTGATTTATTCCTTCCACCAATTCTGAGCTGGATGACCCCCACCCAACTCGGCGCACACACACTAACTACTCAAAAGCCCTACAGCAATTCTTGAACAAAATGGACGTGATATGGTGACAAGAGAAAAAGTTCCGATTCTAATAAACAAAACAAAAAATTTTTTTGGCTGAATTTCTGAGATGATGAATTATTGTACACTGATTTATTGGACTAGTGTCCTCATCTTGGTTGTTATAGTCACAACTTTTTGACCGTTGAAGCCTCCAGCTTTCTTTGGGTGTCTGTCTTGGTAATCTTTTGGGAATTTTGAACCAAACTCTTTACTCAATCCATAAGAGATAAGCATATCTAGTAAACTGTCAATAGTGAGTTCAATCACTGGGTCAGGTAGTGCAATAAAGTTGTATATTCAGGTCCAGTGGAAGAGGCAGACAAGTGACATCACAAGGATGAATCAACTTGGGAAACTAATTGATATTCTCAGGTATGGATAGTGGAATGATAACAATCTACCACCATTGATTGAATGAAAGGTTTGGTCAAAAATCCCAAGATTACCGACTACGAAAGACACTTTAAGAAGTCAGCACAAAATCTGGAGTTGACTTCATTTTCCTACCATAATAAGAACAATCCTTACCAAAATGATATGTAAAATCCACATTCCCCCCATCGTGATTTGAACTCACAACCAACTGATTGACAGGAGGGTGTCTTCCAAACTGAGCCAAATTGACAAATCTTAGATATTAACAAAAATTTTATCATACAGATGTTCATGGGCTTATTTCATTCAAATAAATAAATACATTTATATGAAAAAAAAATAATGATTTTCTCTGTTCATTCTATGTACAAAATAAAAGTTGCAGGAATCATCTTCAGTCTGAATAGAAGTTAGAGTGGAGTGACAGCCAATCTGATTACTTATTTTATTACTATGAATCAAATAAATGTGACCTTTCCTGTGACCATGTAAGGCAGTCCAATTAAGGGAAGGTTACTCTGACAAAAAACCTACAGCTTGATAGCTACCCTGGCCGTCTGGACTTAGTGTGCATGAACTGATCTTGACTTTAAAAAAAACAAAGTGGATGAGAAAAGTATTCTCCCTTGATGTTCATAAGCAAGTAATAACACAACAACAGTAATTGTGTCATATCATACTTTTCCATGTTCATTAGGTTTATCATGCATGTCTAAACAGGGACTTTTCAGCTTGTTCTTCCCCTTGAAAGAGTATTTAACTAATACTATACTAATAAATGAGGAGAGCAAGAAAGTCGGCCTGCACATGAACTTCAGCAAGACGAAGATCATGTGCAACAACCACATTGGAGATAAGAACACTAAGATCGAAATCGAGGACACAGAACTCGAGAAAGTAGACCACTACATCTACCTAGGGCAACGAATCTCCATGAGACCCTCAAAAGAAGAAGAAATCAAGCGAAGAATCACACTAGGATGGCAAGCCTTTGGCAGAGCTAGCTCAACCTTCAAAAATAATAAGATCCCATTAATCCTAAAGAGAAGGGTGTATAACCAATGCATCCTCCCAATAGTCACTTATGGAGCTGAAACATGGAACTTAACCAAGAAACAGACCCGTAAGCTGAGAACCATGCAACGTGCACATGAAAGAATAATGCTGGGCCTCACATGGAGAGACCACAAAACAGCACAACACATCCGGGAAAAGACAAGAGTTAGAGACATCATAGAAGCCATAAAAAATCTCAAATGGCGGTGGGCTGGCCATGTTGCAAGAATGGCTGACAATCGATGGACATCACGACTCACAACATGGATTCCCCGAGACCATATGCGCAACCGAGGCCGGCAAAATATTAGATGGAGAGATGAACTAGACAGGTTCAGGAAGTACTGGCTCCGTGACGCCCATGATAGAGAAGTGTGGCAAATCCTGGGGAAGGTCTATGTCCAACGACGGACGCTAAAAGACTGATGATGATGATGATGATACTAATAAACATCATACTTTCATCATGAGAGATATCTTCAGATTAATGAGCTCAGTCTATTTGATATCAGGGATAGAATCATAGCTCAGAAGTGAAAAAACAAAGCTATACCCTCACCCCTAACTAACCCCTCAGCAAATAAAAGAACCATCACCCTACTAGTTTTTCATTACCCCAGCACATTGCATTTACAAGGTAAATAATGAGACTGGGCTTATGTAAGTCAAACCACAGTGTGCATGCATGGACAACGTAGTATGCCATGGGCAAGAATGAGCAACCCCTGAAAGTTTCCTCACTTCAGTTTGCATTTTTCCAATGCTTGAAGTAGACATGTTTTTCTGATTTAGCACAAGGATGGTCAGTTCAAAAATCGAACGACATATCAATTTAGAATTTTTGGAGAAACTGAATAAAACAGCTGCTGAATTTTAGTGTATTTAAACTGAAGTTCATTAGGAAGAATACACGTCATATGCGCGTGTGTTCGAGTGGCACAATTGATATATGAGAAGAGAATGTGTGTCCAACAGTTTATGCATTTGAGCGTGTCTGTGCATAAGTGTGTTCATCACTTTGTACGTCATAGGCTCTGCACGTGCCAGGAAATATGTGTGTCTGTGTACTTGTGCATGTGTTTGCGAATGTATGTGTTTATCACTTTGTCTGTCATAGACTGTCTGTTTATCAGAGCTTGTTTATGCATTTGTGAACATGTGTGCTTATAAATTTGTGTGAGAGTATGAATGTCAGAGATTGTGTGTGTGTGTATGTGTGTGAATATGTTCATCACTTTGTGCTTGCCTGTGCTTTCCTTATTCAAGTACCCATATTTGCCCGTCTTATAACAATTCAATACAAAGTAGTCACTAGTCAGATCTATAATCACTGGTTACTACAATTCATAAGTAAGATATCCACCACAAGAAAGAAAGGAAATTTTTTCTGCAAAGTGAATTAATTTTCTTTTCTCAAATCTTCCACTTGCACATGAGGTGTTGTGGGGGAGATGTAGATGGCAATTGTTCTATTTCTTCTGTGCATTTTTAAAAAAGTTCCCCATTACTAATTTTATAAAGAGCAGTTTATCAAGCTCCACTACCAGATTGCTAAACCCGTCGAAGCTTCACCAGAGCCATGTTAAACTGTACATTTTCAGAACATGTTCCCAACTCTGTCTGTTGCCCCTGTATCATGACACTGAAGGAGGAGTTGTCTATCTCCTTCACTAGTTGCTAGCCAATCCTGAAGATCCCACTTTGCTCTGCTATTTACCAATAGCTCAAGGTAGAATAGATGAACTCATGCCTTTCCCAAGGGCATTAATGCAAAATAAATGCAAACTAAGTCAGAGTTTAAACTCGGTTTCTGATTCCATTCCCAATGCTGCCAACCATCGGGCCATTCATCCATCCAATTAACTGAATTAATAAAGAGTTGAAAAAAAAAAAAAAGAAAAAAAAAGAAAAATAAAGATTTCAATACTTTGCATATTCTTGCCATGTCCTGAATGTTACAGACAACCCAAGGGCATGTGATTTCAGGGTCCTGGGGAAGGGACAAACGCATAGGCAGTTTCCGTCTTGCTTTTTTTTTTCTTTTTTCTTTTTTGCTTTTGGGCATTGACTTTTTTCTTTCTCATTATTTTCTCGTTTTTTTATTTTCTAGACTTGCTCGAGTCTGACAATTGATAAAATACGATTCGCTGGCAAGTTTGAAAAAGCAACAGCTATTAATAGGGATATCGATGCAGACCTGTCACGAAAGGGGGGGGGAGAAGGAAAGAGAAATCAGTCAGTGGTGTGTGTGGGGAAGGGGGTTGAGGAATCAGAAGATGTGGTGGAATTCGTACGGAAAGAGAAATTAGATTTAACCCTTCTATGACCAACCTGTTCAGGGGCTCAATGCCTGAATCAAAATGTACCAGTAGATTTTTAAAGAGTTCTTTGGGACATATATATCTCGGGCGTCCTAGAAACCTCAAGATATATATATATATACCAACCAAAAGTGTGAAAAGAGTTGGAGGTAAAAAAGATAAGAGACAGAGTAGCGCAGCCTCCATGTAACTTGGCAACCAATCAGAGAAAATGGGGCTGCTCCACAGGTCACAGGTTTGATTCCTGCAGCAGCCCCATTTTATAAAAATTTTTTTATTTCATTTATATTGTCTAGGCCAAATGATACATTCACCATGTAATAATGGGAATCATTTCGAACAGAGTTTCAATATAATATAATGCAATTTATAATCCTTCTGTTGGATCATATATCCATTTTTCAGTAATATAAATATATATATATATATATATATATATATATATATATATATATATATCATTCGCCTGAAGGATCCCAGACAGGGCAGAAACAAACATGTTTGTGTAGTGAATCCCCATTCTACTATATCTCTAGCTCAAGCTCCACTCTAAAGCAACTTAATACTTGAAATTGAATGTATTGAGTATTCTATGAATTAACCCATCACACATCGGATATTGCATCATATTATGTTATGTTATATTGCATCCCTGATTTGTACTCTATGTGTGTGTGTATGTGTGTGTGTATATATATATGCATAGCTCCTGATAGTGGGCTCTGGTTCCACATGGGAACTTTTAACACATATTTACACAGCATACACCACTGAAGATGGGAAGAATCCCGAAACATGTCTGGACCATTTACATCTAAGGATTAATAAACCTTACCTCTAAACACTTTACTCCCGAGTCTGTCTCACTCTCTACAATATACATTATATATATATATATATATATATATATATATATATATATATATATACACACAGATACATATATAAACTATTCTCTCTGAAATTTTACAGTTTAAATCAATAAAGATGATATCATGAGAAAGCATCCAAGTGATGAAGTCTGATCTTGTCTCGTTTCAAACCAAACATGTTCGAATCATATTTCATAACAGAAACTTTAGTAATGGAGATTTGACAAAATGAAAAAAAAAAATCGTTCAGACGATAAATTGAGCCGATGGACTAATTCCAATCTTTTTTTTTTTTGGATATTTTGAAATTTTCAATATGTCTTTCATATCTAAAAAAAATGCTTTCGTTTCCAATCATAAACATTGAAAAAAGAAAATACTCTGAGACAGAATATTATTTACTGGCTTCAATGATGCTTTTGGGCAAATGGTTATTATTATTAGTTCACTCATGCAGTAAAAAATGACGGCATATATGAAATATTTGGATACACATGGCATTTTATAAATTTTATCTAATAGATTTACATCGCAGTGAACTAGGAGAATAGTGTTCTGCTGACCGCAAACAGATATTTATTAATTTTTGTTTCTGTTACTTTTTTTACTCTTCAAATTCAACATTTTTACTAAATCATTGGAACATGAATGAAATTCCATTTCACTATGTTAGTTGCATCGCTTAGCATGATAGAAGACATCCGCACATTGCTGATTATTAAATATGTTGATTATTCATGCATATGCATGTTCACAATAGATGTCTGATGGTCATTGCTGGAAACATCAAGTCTCCCAAAGTCCCCAGCCCTCCTTTCAGCATCCCTGCAGTCCATAACAGTGCTGTGGTTTGTACTCTCCCACCAGATGTCCAGTGGTTGGATCTCCAGCCTTCCTCTCAGTGTCTTCACATATCATTGTGGTTTGTATAGTTACAACATCTCCCCACTTTCCTAAAACTTATCTATGTTCATTCCGGCTAATAACCCTTTGCTGACAACTTGAGATTGTTGGTCTCCTATTTCCAGTACCATCCGAAGTATTCCAACAGACCACAGAAGCTCTGCAGTCTGCATAGTCTCAATTCTTCTTCTTATCACCAGTGCCAGCAGTTTTCCCTCGTCTCTGGCACTGTTCTCTGGCACTGTGACACAAGTGTCATAGTGTTTTCACACATAGTAACTGATGGCTTTCACTGAAGATCAAGTTACAGCAAGTCACCTCAATATTCAAGCTAGTTTTGATTCATTCATGTATTTGATGTTGAAAATGATTTAAAAACAGAAATGCATTGTAATTGTTTTTTCTATATAAATACGAAGCAAATGATTTTCCATATACCAGAGCAACGCAATACAATTGATTTTACTATAGAAAAAGTATTGCAAATGAGTTGTAGAGAACCATTGGTATAGAAATACAATGGAAGATGTATTACTGCATTTATGAGTAAAAGGAGGAGATGAAAAATAGACGTATGAGACTAAATGGAAATTGTCTATACATGGTCAACTAGAATGCACATACTTCTGTCAACACCATTGAAACTAAAAAGTGAATGAAAATCAGTTCATATATAACTATGATGCGATGAGGGATGGCTGTAAAAAATTACTGTATTCACCTAAAAATTTCATAGATTCTTTCTTGGCCATGAACCACTCTTTTTATAAAATGTCTAAGAAATTTATTGAGAACTTCTAAAGATAGTGTGTTGATATGCATGAGCGAATACATAAATATATGAAAAAACGAATGAAAAATATCTCTCAAGCAAAAAGAAATTCCTGGAATTGCCCCAAATTGCAATCAATTCTTCCTTATAGTATTGCCTACCCTCCTGAAAGATTTTGTGGAAATTCATTGAGAACTTTTGGTAATATTGCGTGAACACAAAGCTATGATGCTGGAGAGGTAATAGTAAAAAATTCCTTGATACAACCCAGAATTCAATCAATTCCTCCTTAGCCCACCCTTCCACAAAATGTCATTGAAATTCATGGAGAACTTTTGGAGATATTGAGTGGACAGACAACTTCAAACTTTGTTGGCAGAGATAAAAAATTTAGATGGTCTTCTTGACACACAAACAACAGATTTGAACCCTGTCAATTGCTATAGGATCTGCGGATTGATTCTAATATTGATTGAAGAATTTTCATGAAACAGAATTTCAGACACACAGACAGATACCTGGCACAAGTGTTATGAAACTGTCAACCAATACTGTCAACATGGGTTTTGTCAGTCTTTAAACTGGTCTGCTGGCTGGCTGACTGGCTGACTGTATATTGTGGATAAAGGCCAATAGAGCAAGAGGGCTGAAGTTTCCAACATTTACTCCTTCTCATGTCAGGAAAAAAACGTTTCTTTTTGTTTTTGAAAATCCCTTCCAACATGTTTTTTTTTGGGGGGGGGGGTAAATTTATAATGTAAATTTTTGATAAATTAGTCCCTAAGTTTGTGTCCGGCAGCATTCACACTTGTTTCTTTTGAAAACTTACACTCTTTTAGAGATCACTGTCCAACAAAAAGTGAGAAGAGTAACTCATCTATTGATTACTCCCTTTTCTAATTTTTTTCAATCGATCACCCTTAACTTGGCATGCCGTCAACAGTTGTGGATTATGTGATGGCTTCAATTGAGAGACTAACAAGACCTATTATTTAAATTCACTTAAGCGAAGAATTTGTAATTAGAAAAATTCAGAAATGCAGACAGGAATAAATGTCTGCAAAAATGGTAAGCGTCTTTATATGTCTTTATTTTTTGACTACTTTCTCTTCGATTTCTTCGGTGACGCAAGACATGAAAATTGAGTTTGATAATATCACTTATGGCATCAAGTGCAATTTACATGAATTATGCGTCTAGCTTGCAAATATCTCACAGCAATATCATTACAGTTTTAACTAATAATATTAACACCAACATTGCTAATACAACGGGTACGCAATCTCTTATCTGCGATTCTGAAGACCGAAAACCGAACATTTATCAATGTTCAATTTTCAGGGCATTTTTTTTAATTTTAAAATAAAAAGCACTTAGATATATTCTTTTAGTACTTGAAAATAAAAAGTCTCCCAGGAATTTAATAGTCTATCTTTATCTCATTTCATTTACCACTGTGCAAATAAACTGTATTATTATTTATAGACTTAATTTACCCCATTTGGAGAGAATATAGATATATCTTGATTAGCGCAGTTAATTCATACCAAAATTTTCTGTACTGTTCAAGGTCTTATTATAATTTAATGGTTTTTTTTCAGCTTATACTTAGATACATTAATCTGCTTAGCAATACCTTAATTGTATTACATCAAAAAATGCACTGTTCAAGGTATTCCTGTAGTTCACAGCAGAGACATCCCAAACAATCAACTTAATAGTCCTCTCTATATACGGTATTCCGAAAAATGTTTGGTCCCACGGGTTTTGAATAAGAGATTTATATGCCCGTAACTTGAAACTCAGTTTGATTTAAGCCAATGGACAGGTATATAGACTTTGAGCAAAGTTTTTGCATCTCTTGTACACATAAAATCCACAGCACTTCAAAGATATTATTACATACAAATTCTGTCTGCAGCTACTTGTATTCACTTAGCACTAATGATCTAAGGGAAGGCATGAATGCATATCCATGCACTGTCCCATTACTACATACCTTGACGAAAAATGTCTTGACATTGGTATGCCGCAATGTTTGAATGAGAGGAGACTGGGTGGAGGAACACTTGGTCAAATCACTCACTCGTTACTTCCTTACCTACCTAGGCAGCAGAAACAGCAAAAACTGTTACAACTGTCATGAACCTTGACAAGGTGTCTGTCAGTATAGATTTTACTTGTAACACCTGAAGTATTGAAGTGTAGACCTTACGGTTTATTGCTTAATGTCAAATGCCCAATTGGTGAAGTTGATTGATAATAATTCATCTAGGAGAAAATCAGATCAAAGACTTCTATTCTCTTATACCCTAGCAACAAGAACAATCCTCACCAAAATTAGGAATTTGAACAGATATGTAAACTTCACATCCCTGTAGTGATTTGAATCATGATTAATTGATTGCCAGGGGGCTGTTTTATTGGCTCAACTAAATTGACAAGTCTTGGATATTAATGAAAACTTATACAGCTATGCAAGGGCTTATTCCATTCTAATAAACGAATACATTCATACAAAAGAAAACCCATTTTTATATTTTTTCCATTATTATATATACAATGCAAAAATTGCGGTAATCATCTTTAGTAGGAGTAGAAGTTGGAATGGAGTCTGGCCCTGCAGCAGTCAGGCTCTCTCTTTGAAAAAAAAAATTATTAATAATCCTTCTATTATTAGTATTACTGTTCCAGATTCTTTCTTCTCAACGACTCATATCTTTCTTCCTACCTGATCGTGTTTTTCTAAAATCAGTCAGAAAGCACAAGTGACTGTTATAAGTGCCCTCCTGAAAGTTGAGCTGCTGCAGAGAACAGTATTACACAAGGTACTTTCCTCCTCATGTGACTTTTTGTTGTGAGAAGGAAACAGACAAAGTAAGCTGAGCTGAGCCAAAGCCCAAGCCAGCAGACCTTGGCTTTGTTTTTTTTATTTTTTTTTTTATTCTTATTCTTCTCCACTCGCAGACATTCCAGTGCCAATGCTGCAGTTCCCCTGCCAGGCATAGAAAGTGTTCATTGTGTTACATTCTTCAGCCGATTTTGTTTTCAACCCGAGACGAATACATACATCAGAAAACCTTAACCTACAAAAGTGAAAAAGTACAACACATTTAAATGCAAGAGGTAATTGTAATCTCTGCCAGTAGTGCCTCTGTGGTTAGAACACATAACTGGAATATGTAAGATTGATAGTTCAACTACATGCAGATGGTTGTATTTTTAGGCCAGTATGAATCACAGAGCATGCTACGGTGGCTGCATATTAACATGAAAATATAAACTATTTAACATGTTCTTTATGTTCTTCTGTTGTTACTTCACTGTTTCGGCCAATCAATTCTACATCCTTCTTCGGGTGTAGGATCTGTAAGGATTGTCATCATCATCATAGGCTTAGTCATTACAGTCAGCTGTCAGCACGTTCTCAATTCACTGTTTTTACTGCATCCTGTTGACTGCGAGTTCTGTCATAGTTGTCGGTCTGGTGGATGGATCCTTTACTTTTGGACACACACATCGATGCTATGTTACAACAGCAACTGTACTTGGCCTACCTTTTGGTTCTCGTGTTGTAGAATTTAAACGTTCCGAACTCCAAGAGAGAAGGTTTTGCCAGCTTGGGGGGAGGGGGTCTTGGGCCTAGTTGTCCACTTATCACACTGTCATGAGGTCCAGAAGACTGATGAATGTTGTATCCTCACACAGTAGAATTTGTATTATTCATATGGTCTGTCATAGTTGGTTAGAGCTCATAATACCCAGGTGCCAAAGCAACTGTACTACTTCCAGTTAACAGTAGCTAAGGGAGTACCAATCCCAAGGGGAGGGTTCTGTTCAGAATGTTCTTCAACTATGGTGCAAGAACCTTAGCTCGAGTACAATCATTAAGATTGACAAACCTAGATTGACCAGATCAGCTAAAATGCAGCAACAACAACGACAAAAGCAACATAGAAAATGAGCTCAATGATCTAGACTGGTGGGTCCTCAACCCTTTTTATGCACTTTTGAGACTTTTGTGAGGTTAAAATTTCCATACTGCCCACAAATATTTTAAATCCAGTTAGCCACTTAACGACCACTGTGAATGATTAAAATTGCGTAGATTTCATTTAGGTAATTTGGCAACTGTGAAGACTATGAAAACTTGTACAAAGGCTCCAAAACGTAAATACACGTGTTTGTCATATACTAGGATGATAATGAAAATAAAAGTTATTATTTTGATGAGCAATCTTTGTAATAACACACTTTTAGCCATGAAAAATAAATAAATAGCAGATTCCAAATCCAAAATACTTTATTGTGATGGATATAGACATACCTTACAACCCAGAAATGCGTCTATCAGCCACTTATATAGCCCACTAGTGAGAGGTATCACTCAGGTTAGCAAGACCATTGCTAAATAAACTTTGAAGACTCAGGGATCCATTCTACAAAGGAAATATTCAGGCAGACCACTTTTTTTAGTATTCACTTTTTAGGCTGTGATTATTGCACTTCAAAAATCATATTTATTTTTAATGGTTTACATTTATTTGAATTCTAATACATGGTATAGGCCTATATACAATAATTATCTCTTTTGATAGCCGTGCAATGGATAATGCCACTTCTTTGCCATAAGATCCAGATGTTAGATTCAGGGAGAATACTACTGCAGACCTCCAAGCATCATTTGACTGACCCAAAGGGTTCGCAGACACTATTTTCGTGAACACTGGTCTAAACAATACTTGGATTGATAATGACTTCTAAAAAACGATAGAAAATATCTTTACAAAAAAGGTCTCTTTTTTTTTTTAAATGGACAACAGGTTTTTGGAAGAATATCCAGTACAGATCTCAAAATAGTTTTGTCATTTGACGATCTAAATGCTTAAAGATTCAAGCTATTGTGTGCTGTGTTTTTTTTTCAATAAATTGACCTGCAAAAAGAGCAAAGAAAAGTGCGACAAAAGTCGACCTTTCATTCCTTCGAGCTTAAATAGAAATTCTTTTCTTGTAAAGAGACAGGCTAAAATCAGTGTCAATTTGGGGATATCAGGATTGAACATAAGAACATCTTAGGTATCAACAGAGAGGTTGTTATTTTACATCCCAACATCTTCAACGGACTGAGCCATATCCTCTGGTCGATCACTAGCGTTGATGGGCAGCAGTGATGAGCCACAAGCAATGTGGATCACTCCAACCAGCGAATAATGAGTGCTTGAGTCACAAAGAGGGCCAACTTATATTGAGATTTGAGACAAAGGAAATTAAACATCACCTTCAGACACGTCACCAGGCTTGAGCGATGTGTTCTTTGGGGTCAATGATTGTTCTCAAGATTTTTGAAAGTCCACCTATTTAGCTTTCTCTCAATATCCAAAAGTTTTCCCACTGTTTTCTATGTCCTGATTTCTGCTATTGTTCTGATTTCACCCATTTAGCTTTTTCTTGATATTTCAAAGCGTTTCCATTGTTTTTGGTGCCCTAATTTTTGCTATTGTTTTGAACTCACCTACTTAGTTTTTCCTCAATATCCAAAGTCTTTCTAAATGTTTTTGGTCCCCTAATTTCTGCTATTGTTGCAAACTCACCTATTTAGCAGTTCATCAATATCCAAAATATTTCCCCATAGTTTTTTGTGCCCTAATTTCTGCTATTGTTCTGAACTCACCTATTGAGCTTTTTCTCCACATCCAAAATCTTTCCAACTGATTACAGAGGCCTAATTTTCACTGTTGTTTTGAACTCACCTACTTAGCTTTTTTGCATTTGGAAGTTGGTGTGGATAGGAGGGGGGCATCCTGAACAAACTAACCCCCAATCTGTAACTTAACTACTCAGCTTGACTACACTATAACTGCCATTAGCCGATAGAATCAGGTTTGTCTATTTTGTGACAGTATGAAAGATCATCCAAATCATTTTTTGAGATATCTATGTTTTTCTTGCTTTTTCTGTACAATTAAATGGACTCAAGAGATTAAGACTCAAATATGGTGTGAATAAACATTGAAATATTAATGATTCATTTCAAAGTCTAAATGTTGAAAAACAATTTTTAAAGATACAAGAATAGTCCAAGAAACTCACTGAATATCAACAACTCCTCTCAAAATTTTAGACGATGTCATTGTAATAAAAACAATAATGAAGAGGCGGATAATCCAAGGAACTCATTGAATATTGAGAATAAATGATGAAGAAATCTCAAACGTAAACTACACTAAGTCACAAGGATTTGCTTTTTGACTCTTAAATTCATAGAATTTATGAAGGGTCAAAGGAGGATAATTTCAATCAAGAGTTATTCCTCTTGATTAATATTATCCTCCTTTCACCATTTGGTGAATTCAAAAAATGAATAAAAAATAAATAAATAGAATAAAAAGATTAAAAAATTTCATTTCTTCATTCTATTCACAAGAGAGTTTTAAAATTTAAATTCTGTACTTTTACTGCGTTGAATACATTGTTTGTTAAATTATTTTGCCTCACTTATTTCTTTTTATTTCACACTCAGAATTCAAATCGGAAACACCTTTGCTAAATTGTGCCAAAAGTTTTTTTTTCAGTAAAACCATATAAGATGTTCATACCTATTGCATAAAATTGTACTGGGTCTCAATTGAAAAAGTTCAAAGAACCCTGGTTTTACGACATTTTGAATCAAAACATTTATATTTTCTGAAGCAGCTCCCTTCTTTTTCCACAGTACCCAAAACATGAACAATAAGAATAATCCTCACCAAAATTAGTGGTGTAAATTGATTTGTAAAATTCACTTTCCTCTACCATGATTTGAACTCATGACCAACTGATTGCCAGGAGTTTGTCTCTCTGACAGAGCTGAATCGACAAGTCTTGGATATCAATGAAAATTTATCATACAGGTAAACATTCTTGTATCATTCTAATAAACAGAGAGATCTATATGAAAAAATGCATGATCCTCTGACTTTTTATCTATTATACAATGTTGGTAAAATGACAATTGGAAAGTAAAAAGAAAATTTGACAGAAAAACAGGTGTTCCATCTCGAATGTTATCACATGAGCATTTCAATGGTTGCCAGCCAACATTTTCACTTGCAGCACAGCAAAGAAAACTGTACGCTCTTTACATGTTTAAAATTTAAGGAATGAAACAGGGATATTTCTGCGTTGTGTGTTGTTTAGTAGGAGGGGAGGTGTATGTATCCATGTAGGCGTATATAATACAAAAGTCGCAATAACCATTTTCGGTGGGAGTGGAGTTTGACCTTGCAGCAGCTAGGCTTGTTTTTATTTTCTTTCAAAATAAAAGAGTAGTACTGTCTTTTGTCAAATGAAAAGTTTTTGTCAGTGAATCGGGAAATGCTAGGGAAGTGGTTAATCTTATCAAAGCCTATAATCACTTGAGTAGTTTCAGGTGAGAAAGGAAACAGTTGACAGATGGGCTCTGGTTGATGGCTCTTGGAAAGAATGAAATTTGCACGGAAACCAAAAAAACCAACGAGACAAGAGGAATAAGTGAGCTGAACTGAAAAACCAGAATCCGTATCACAAGAAGGTGTTTTAAAGTCTGAAGATTTTGGCATGGAGCCGTCACTTAGGGGAATTGAGATTCCAGAAAAGACAATCGCTGAAAACCATTTTCTCACCATTTAATAAAGGTCAGCTGGAGTGCAGTTACAGGTCAGGTAAGCTGCACTTTATAGAAGTCCTTTTTGTGAATGAATCGCTTCCATCCCCCCCCCCAAGGCAAAGCCCATGAGGATCCTGGGATGTGCTGTTGTCAGAATCCCCCTCTTGGCCTTGCTGGTGTAGAAAGCGGAGAGTGATACATCTGGCATCATTTTGGCTGCAGGTGCTGCAGGAAGGACATCAAATTGGGGTTAACGGGACTCCACTGGTTGCCTTCCCAAGGCTACAGAGCTCAACCTGCCCTGCTACTTTACCCACAGCTGGGATGGGGGAAAGATAAGATGGATTCATTCATGCCTTTCCCAAGGGCATTAGTACGAAGTAAACATAAACAGCCTCAACTCGAGTTTAAACTCAGATCGCAGATTCCATTGTCTGCAACATTACCACTACACCAATCGCACCTCCAATAAAAATTTATAATCCTCAATATAATTTGCAAGTTGCCAGTCTGTCTGTGACATAACAAACAGGAAGAGAGGAAGGGGGTAATGTGAAACACACACACAAACACAAAATAGTTGTTCAGCTCTGTGTGTGGCAGCTGATAATTTAACTACTACTGCTGTTGTTGATTTGTCAATATCATTTTTATCCCAAACGAATACAAAAATTTTCGTTAACAATACCTTGCATTGACCTTTCAAATGACTGTACAATACAAACATACTGACACAGTTTTACCTAGAGTGTTAGTAAAGCAATGGGTATTTACTAGTAATCATAAACTTTGAGTTATCTTAGGCTTTTCACTATTCCACACACAGTTTGATTAGTAAATCATCTTTTCTTATTTTCAGCCAATAGATTGTCAATTGTTTGTCAATCACACCACATAAAACCAAACCTATATATAACAACATCATCGTTCTTCTACAGTGATTGAAAGTTGGCTTTCTTACCAACTGAACTAAACTAACAAGTCTTACCTACAAATTTATCTAAAATGCATACATATATTATAAAAAAAGTTGCAGTAATCCTCCTCAGTCAGAATAGAAAAGGAATGGAGTTTGACTCTGCAGCAAGCAAGGCTTGTTTATTCAGTTAAATTATAAAAATTCTGGACAAATAAGCAGTCCAGACAGCTTCAAGTATGACTACTTGTACTCAACAAAAGAGCTTCTTCTTAGTTGGAAGTGTTATGGTTAATGAGCAACAAAGAATCAAATTGATAATTAAACTACTTAATGAAGACGGATAGGTTATGACATTTCACATCAGCAATAGAGACTGACCTCTGATACCTGAACAACTATTACTTATATAAAAGCAAAGTCTATCACTTTAAAGCAATCTCAACTTTGGAGATCAGACACAAAGTGATCAAAGAAATTTTATTGCTTCAGCATCCTTCATCCCCGACACACAAAGTCCAGGCAAGTCTCTGTTTTAGTTTTAGAATCAAGTCAGGGAAGTTCAGACAGCAGTTAATGATGACAAGAAAACAAAGTATCGATAATGTGTCTACCAATGACGGAGAAACCTCTGACTAATGCCTGACTTGCCAGACAAATGTTCAGATTCTGACGACAACAAATTAAAGACTTGTTCGTCTGAAAATGGAAGCGGCTTCTTTTGAGACAGACGGAAACTGAACTTAGTATGATGCAAACAGTGTGTTGGCGGTGAATTTGATCAACATCATTGATTCACGACTCTCTAAAAACACTCGGATATTCATGGCAATGTTATTGTGAAATCAAATAAGGGAAAGTTATTTAGGAGGTGTAGGTGGCCTAAAAGTTGACTCTCGATTTCATAAACTGCTTGATACCACTCCTAATTGACAGCGGAACACTTTTGCAAATAGAATGAAAAATAATGGAACTCTTCTGTGGATAGAATAGAAAAGAAATGATAAAACAGGCTGGTTAGTGACTTAATAGAAACTGCCGTGTCACCAATGTCTTTTGGCAGCAGTTTGGAGTGATCAATTAAAAAATTAGAAAAAAGAGATGATTGATGGATAAGTTTCACAGCTGGATGAAAACTAAGGGACCAATTTAGTATGAAGCTATATTGCAAATTGAACATCCCACTAAAAATTCATAGGAAGTGATTTTAAAAAAGAAGTTTTTTTGAGACATAATAAGGAGTAAATGTTTAAATTTCCAGCCCTCTAGCTCCATGGGTGCAGCCAGTGTGTGCATTATGTACAAGGATATATAATCAGCCAGATCAGCATACTTGAGAAACCTATGTTGATGTTGACAGTTTTGGTTGACAGTTTCTGATAAATATCCATGGGAAAACATTCACAAAGGGAAAGAATTAACCATGATGAATGTGATACCCCCAGCAACAAGTGAATTCATGATATTGAGACAGAAAAGTGGAGATCTGGAAGGGTTTATTTAGAAGTTTAGAGAGATTAAAATTATTTTGACATATTAAACTGAAAAAGAGACATGACACTGTGGTATTGATGACAGGAAAAAAAAACTTGAAGGAAAGATATTTTAATGAATTCATGTCAACCATATTAAGTATAATAACAATTTAACCCCCTCAAGACTAACCTATTAAAATGAATGATGCCTGAATTAAAATTTCTCACTAGATCTCTAAAAGATCTAGAGTACATGGAAAATTTCATTTTTAAATCCCATTTGAACTAGTGAACAGTAATATATATATATATATATATATATATATATATATATGACTCTGCACCCAAAATACATAAGAACACTGTTCACATTTTTATAGTTCAAATAGGGTTTAAAAATGAAAAAAGAGTAATTTTGAAAAAAGTGCACAATAATTATCAATTTCAACTATTGTATAAATTCCAGCAGTTATAGGAATGTCAGGATATTTATGTCCCAGGGGTCTCAAAAGATTTAGAGTAACATGTCACGTCAGAAAAAGGATGAATATTTAAAGGGGAAATTCTCTTCCGACTCTCATTGGGGCAAAGGTTAAGCAAAAAGTTCTGGGTACTCACTGTCTTCGACGTAACATGGCAAGTTATGTAACTTCATTAATTGAGCAACAAGACTGTTGAGACTCTGGCTTGATGGAATTGTGATGTTTGCTGTCAGAGTTGACTCAGAGAGTCCACTCAAGTAGATAAATTTGAACTCTTTCTCAATTAATTGCCGCATTTTGGCTACAAGAAGAAGAAAAAAGAACAATTAATACTCAAATTACACCATTTTGTAAACAGTTCTATTTTTTCAATTTAATTTTAAAACTGTTACATTCAAATTTCCACAGACAAATATTCTCATAGCAAACAGAAGAAATTGAATAGAGAAACCTGTGAAAATGATGCATCTTTATAATTTAAAAGAAAGTAAAACAAGTCTGGTTAGTCAATCAATAGAAACTATAACATAATCAATCTTTCTTGGCAGCATGCCATGTTATGAGTGATCAATGAAAGAGTTACTTCTCTCACCTTTTATCGGGCAGTGATGACTAAAAGATATATGAAAAAATAAGCATGAAAGCTGCTGGACAAAAACTAAGGGACCAATTTAGCATAATCTTAAATTGCTAATTGAATCCCCCAGAAAAAATCTATTCAGGAAGAGAATTTTCAAAAACAAAAAGACATAAGGAGTAAATGTTTAAATTTCAAGCCCTTTAGCTCCATCGGTGTAGCCTGTACGCATGAAAGAGAGATAGTCAGCCAGACTGACTTAAAAACTGAAGAAACCTATGTTGACAGTTTTGATTGACTGTTTCTAACAAACTAAGCATTGAGACAAAAGTAATAAGATAAAAGATACATTAATCAAAAATCTACAATATTCAAACCAAGTACAAAGTTTGGCATTGAGACTTACAAAATTGGTGTGGAAAGTATCCAACCATTTAATATTAATGAAAGAAAACAGCTTATGTAGGACAATGGTACCTTAGTCCCCATCAAAGTACTCTCCTTGGGACCTCAAACACTAATCCCAACATCTCTTCCACTTTTCAAAACAGTCGGCAAAGTTCATTCAGGATTGCAATCAGCCAACTTGACACGTTCTCCTTAATCACACCCACAGTCTGAAATAGCCTACCTTCTGACACTTAGTTCATGTGCTGTTCAAATCCCCGGAAATCGGGATAGCACTTTATATACTTAGTTGTCATTCATGAGTAGTAAACAAACTTTTCAAGCAGTTCAAAACCAAGCAAAAGCAGCCATTCCTGAGAGAAGCTATTTTCAAGTGGTACCACTGTATCAGTCCCCTCAGATAGTGTATTGGTTGGCACGTCTACCTCACACCAGAAGGTCCTCTTGGGCTCAATTCCTGGTAGAAATAAAATGAGTGGAAAAGTCTTCTTCAGGACAAATTTCCCTGAGCACTCAGCACCTAATAGAGTATCCTCTAAGCTGTGTGATTATGGCGGAGGTATCTCTTTGCGATCATGAAAACTCATAAGAATAAAGCCCTGTTTTCAACTAGACTTGAGACTTGCAAGGATCACTAAACTGACACATGCAACAGAAACCGGGACTTAGTCACCAACCTCCACACTCCATTGTCTCTTAAGAAACGTGATGCTCTACCTTTTCACTTTACCACGGTACATAACAGTTATACAAATACAAGTAAACAAATTACCACAATATTAGTGCATAATATGAAACCCCCACTGTGCCTCTTGATTCTGACACAGAATTTCTCATATTGCACAAGAATGAATACAGTTAATAGAATTAATATTTTTGTTTTCGATAAGTTCCGGAGGAAATGATAACTTCTCGAGAATGTAGAATTTACAGGAAAATCTGAAAAATCCAAGCATGAAATTTCCCTGTAGAAGTTAAATGTCAACGGAAGAATAAAATCGGGGATCTTTAATAAATAAAAAAACAAAAGTACCCCCCCCCCAACATAACAGAGACATGTAAAAAAAAAAATTGTAATCAATGATTCTTGATGGGTGAAAACAAAAACGAAAGTTTCAACAAATCTTAATGTCAACAGGTAAGAGAAATACTTGTGATAAGTGTCATGGAAAATGGAAACTGAATACTTGCCCCCCAGATAGGAAAACAAAAAATTCCCTCCTCGCAACAAAAATCCACTTCATTCTCTGATCCGTACAGAATCAGGGACAAAGTCTACCCACTTGATAGAGTTACACAAGTTTAGAAAGGTCAGTAATAGAATTTTAATGGCATTTCAAGTTTCTATTATTTGCCTTTTGTTGAGTGTTCTTAAAAACAAGCCTTAAGATCTTAGCAACGCTAAAAAAGGAAAAAAAATGCAATTAGGAAGATTGCTGAATAAATACAAAAAAATTAGATAACTTTGGATCTGAGTTGTTATTCAATCTTAGGTCAAACTTTTGTATATAAGTTTGCAGAGTTTTTATTCAACAAGGAGGTTGTTACATATGTAATGTTTGTTTTTTTAATATGAAGATGAAGGACTTTATAAATATAAAAAAACAGTAAATATTCAATCAAAATCTGACCTATTTGAAGCAATAACCTTTTTCAAATGATCTTCTAATGATAATATGCCCTCTCTTTAAAATCCTTTTGGCTTAGTGATCACAAATTTAGTAAAAGCATGAATCATGGCTTCCCCATTATCAAAACTTTTATCATGGATATGAAGTTCGAAATGCTTGAAAAAATGATAATCAGCTGGAGAAATGCTGGGTGAATATGGAGGATAACGCTTGACTTTATTTCCCAATTTTTTAAACTTAGACACAATCAGCTCAGAGTTGTGGTGTCTGGAATGATCATGGGGAATTTCATTCAGTTTGAGTGGGCCCCATTTTTAAAAACTTTTTAACCTTTCCTATTGCTTTGATATTCCCCAATGAAGAATCATAAAAAAGAACAAACCTGGAAGCAATCATCAAACAGATTCCCAAGAAGAAAGTAAGGTTAGATCAAACACCCTCAGGAAGCCTGTCAGCAACATTGCTATGCAGCCCCTGATTTGGAACCCACAGGTAAAGGAAAAGGGGAAGGCCCAGAAACACATTGCATGGAGACACCGAAGCAGAGGTTGAGACAGGTGGACATTCCAGGAGGAATCTAGAGAATAATGCCCACAGCCAAATGTGCTGACCGGTGCCTTTCAATGGCGTACTCTTCTCATAGGGCTCAAGTAATAAGTAAATAATTGCCTTGATATGATGTGATAAGGTTGGTGTATAATTGCTGAAATCTCAAGAAAGTGTTTGAACCATTGTTCAATTGCCACTGCAAACAATTCTTCATCATTAAGAACAGCATGTATAGCATCATCAGAGAAATTCAAAATTTATTACTAGTCAGTTAATATAGAAGTCGCTAGATGCCAGAAATCTCTCTAGCACTAGCAAAAAATCTCTCTAGTAACTCAGAAATTACAAAAGATTCTTACTCTTTGTCCCACTCTGAGAAGTGCAGATTAAACAATGATTAAACATCATTCAAGATACCTGTTCAAAAATGTTCAAGAATTTTAACCAGGACCTTCGACACCCATGCTGATGATTTAACTACTAAGCCATCAATGTAAACATCTGGCTATCAATCAAATATTTATTTTTACCTACCCTTCTGGCTATCGATCGGACTTAAATCGTAATCCTTGAAGAAGCCTTCAGACCTTTTTTTTTTGAGATTACAAATTAGATTATTTGAATTTACATTGCACAGATCTGATTGGTTCAATATTTAAGATCCTGCCTTTATTTATTGACCAATGGGAACTGAAACCTTCCATTGATTAGATTAGTGACTCTTTTTCTCTCTCTTGTCCCTTTTCTTAAAAGCAAGTCAAGGATTCTCTTCCAACAAAGCATCTCGGATTGACAAGAAGACAAGAGAGGAATTTCTATGGCCTTGAATTCAAGAGGACACGTGACGGAATCGCTCAACAGATTCTGTCAAGTGGGACAATTTCGAATGCTGTTGGCAGATCGGGTTTTTTTGTTGTTGTTGTCAGAATGTATTCTGGTGAAGATGGGAAATCATCTTATGACAACTTTGATTTTTATTCCCCACTACATCATCCTTCCACACTGCTGTCCCTCTCTCTCTGCTAGTCTATCAAAATTTATACAAAGGCAAATATGAATCAGTAAAGTCAACAGCCAACAGCACATTAAAAGGCAGCATAATATATGCTGGTATATAAGACAAACATCTAATTTAACAAAAAAAAAAAAACTATGCAAATATTAATGTGCTGGTATTATGACTAGGGGACTGATATGGACAGCTGTGGGGCTTGCATGAGTTCCAGTGAGCAGTAATCATCCAAATACCCTGGTTAACCATTTGTTTTATAGTCCAGAATATATCACATCAAATTGGCAAAATAGCCTAATTAGCAATAAAAACTATGTATTCACTTATTTAATGATTGCGAAAAAAGTTGTTTTTATCCTTATTTTGATTAAATGAACTTTTGATCAAATTAAAACTAGGTAAAAGCATGTTTTTCTTTTACAAAAAACAAATAAATACAAAGTTTTAATTTGATCAAAAGTTTATTCAATCAAAACCAGGATGAAAACAACTATTTTTTTTTTTACAATCAAAAGTTTATAAGATCAAAAAATGAATAGATATGAAGTTTTATTCACTAATTAAGCAATTTCACTGAATGGGTATAATACATATGCATTTTTCCCAATCTTAATACACTCACTAACTTTACTCTTTTGCTTATAGTTTCTGTAGAATTAGATTTTGTATAACAAAATTTATACCATGTTATTTACCTGAAATAAGAAAAAATATGCACGTATTTAGAGAGGAAGCTATTCATTATATTCTCGGATAATGTTATCAAAATCAGTCGGTCCCAACCATTTTCTTTAAAATGATTTGAAAATTTGAAAAATGAAAAAAATAAATTTTGTACTTTTTTTTTTATAATAAAAAGTTGTTCATGACATTTAATTTGAAAAATGTATCCAAAGTGATCACAATAAGTAGCTACTTCTGAACTGATAAAAAAATGTGGATAATAGAGGAAATTGTCTCTCTCGGACCTTCAAGAAACAGAAGACTGATGTGTTAAAAGCAACAGAGATAGAGACAGGTCTGGTTAGTCACCCAATAGAAACTGTCAGGCAACCAATATCTTATAGCACACTATGTTGGGATGATCAATTAAAAGTTAGGAAAAAGGATGATCGATGAATAAGCCACTTTTCCTGTTGGATCACTAAAAAGTCCGAATTTAAAAATTTTTTTAGAAAAAGCATGAATGCAGCTGGACACAAAATAAGGATCAATTTAGCACAAACTTACATTATAAATTGGTCCCCCTACACATACACTCACACGCTATAAACCTATTGGGGGGGGGAGATCTAAATAAACAAACCAAAAATAATGTTCTTTCTAGGTATGATAAAGATAGATGCTTAAATTTTCAGCCTTCAAACTCCTTTAGTTGGGCCTGTACATATGATACATACATAACCAGCCAGCCAGCCAGCCAGACCAACTTGAAAACTGAAGAAACTTATTTTGACAATTTTGATTGATGGTTTCTCAAAATAGGTTGAAAAATATAGGAATGATGATGATACTTCATTTCAGATCCTGAGTCAATTGTTTGTGAATCAATGCCGTAAAAACATCAAAGATAAAAACAATGGTCTGAAAAATGTGTGAAATAATGAAAGTTGCTCCTCTGAGAATGCTAGAAAACAATCAGCAAAGAATAGGTTGTTATGAAATAATTGCATTTCCTACATTTTTCAATATCACATTTTATAATTAACAACCATAATAACATTTTTCTTCAGATCTTCCAGAATGGATCAAGTAAATCAATTATGTTTATTTGAAAATTTATAGTAAACCGAAGAAAAATCCATGGTGGATAGATAAAAAAAAATGTCAAAAGTAGAGAGATATTTGAAGTAAAGTTTATAGCACTTTGAAAGTACCGTCAGGATTTCACAGGCCTCAAAAGATTCACTAGCTTCCGGCACTTTCCCTGTGATTTTGGCTTTCATCGTTGCTTGCTTCAAGAGAACTTGAGGTTAAAAATGTTGAAGCCATTGCTTATAACATGAGAATCAATTAAGATTTCCTCATGACATAGAGAACAGTACATTACAACCTTCCCCCACATTATACCATTGGCGACTAAAATAACTGAAGCATGCATATACAGCATTCATATTATGATAATGACAAACTAATTTTTTGTAGTAGATTCAATGCAAACGTAGAGAGCAGAAATTGTTTTAACCTGTCTGCTGAAAGCATATATTTCAATGTTATAATTTCTACAACAGAATATCTAATAAATGTAGCATATACATAAATCTATTAAAATGACATTCATTTTCTTATGAGACGCCATATAGTTTTAAATGCCTGATCAGCTTAATTGCCTTGATAGCACTTTGACCTATTTATACAAGAAAGTGATATACTCACAAATGAGAAGTTATACAAACATTCACTAATTGTTATATGACAAAAGTGAATATGCAAATTTCTTTCGTTTGCACAAGGAGATGTTGCCATCATGATCTCCTTCCTAGACGATGCACATGATTCAGATTGAACATTATACAGTGAAAATTTCAGATTGAAATAAAGTTAATAACTGTCAAGATATGAACTTATTGTTTCATCCTTGTGTTTGTGTGTATATATATGTTTATATATATATATATATATATATATATATATATATACATATATATACACACACACACACACATATATATATATATATATATATACAAAGAGCAGTGTTAGGAGTAACTGTTAGTGATAGTAAAAAATCTACATGTATCAAAGAGAGGACTAGGGTATAGGATATCGTATAAGTAATCAAGTCACAAAAATGGAGATGTGAAGAGCACGATAAGAGGACAACAGATAAAAGAATAATTGATTGGTATCCGTGAGACAGTAAACTCAGTAAGAAAAGATGCAAGATGGAGAATCAAGATAGAAAATTTTGCATGACTTGGCAGAAATTAGTGCAATCACACTTGTCATGGAAAGAGATGGGAAAGGCCTTTGTCCAGCAGTGAACTTATAATGGCAGATGATTATATATATCTATACGTGCATGCATACACACACATATATATTGATTTGTTCATCTGTCAAGTTACCTGCTTCTTATACGTCTCTTCGAACATTTCACACGTCTCACAAAATCACTCCAAGAAATAAAGAATCTCATTTCCAATCAAATTTTCCCCTTCTTTGATGAAGTCATTTCACACCTTGAGTTCTCCAAGCTTTTGGCTAGCACCCCATATATACTCACACAGACACTGATAATCAAAAGGTCAACTGATCTAGATCTTCAAAAAAATTTTAAAAAAGAACTTGTTATCCATTGTAAGAGCAACGATACATCTAGTGTCTGACATTTAACCAATACTTTTGTTGTTGCCGCACCTTTTCTCAAAGAACTGGTCATCGCCAAGAGGCAGGCTAGGAGTGTCTCACAAGGGACAAGGGTGTCCGCACGTGTTGGTGATGGTAGTGGCGTTTTGGAGAGGGGGGGGGTGATGTGGTTATAATTCTGATCAAAGTAAAAACAAGTCATGTCTAGAGTCTGAAAGCAGGATTTGGGGTGCTGAAAAATGAAAGCTGAAACAAATATCCTTCTCCACCCCTGCCAAAATCCAATCCCATCCAAATCAATTAAAATATGACGAGTCAAGATTGAGTTGCAAATCTATAAACCAGTGTGTCCCAAACTTTTCAGAGCACCACCTCTTTTAGAGCAGTTGTTCGATCAGGCCATCCCCACTATGAAATAGTTAAAAAATAATAGACTGAAAATAGAATTTTAATAAAACAGGTTTTGTTAGTCACTCAATAGAAACCGTCACATGACCAACATCTTGTGGAAGCAGGCTGTATCAATTGGAAAATAGGGAAAAAGGTTGATCAATAAATAAATTACTTCTCTTGCCTGCACGAAAAAAGTCTGAATTTACAAAAAATGAAAAAATAAAAAACAAGAGTAAACACTGTCTGACCAATTTAACAAGAACCTATATGGTAAAATTGATCATACACCAAAAACCTATTTTAGGGATAAATCTAGAAAATTTCAGCCCAAAAATGTGACCAGGCACCCACAGGCACACACATAGACATAGACAAGCAAAGAGAGAAGACTATACGAATATCACACTGAATCCAATGTGCTCGTATTATAACTAGGGAGCCATCTACCAAATCTCATGAATAGATATGGAACTTGGATGAGTTGCAATGAGCAAAAGTCCTTAAATTACTCTTGTAAACATGTCCGGAAAGTGGAGAGTAAGGAGGTTGGTGCTATAAGTATTATGCTTTAGGAAAAAAACGAAGACATGATACCAGCTACAGACAACTGGCTGGTCATTGGAGATGCTCCATCCAATCACAACGTCAAAGAAAACATCTGTTCAGTTAATGGAGAGTACTTATTTCCTGATAGAGGTTAGCAAGTAGGCTGATGATATTTGGGGGAAGTCAATGAATGTGCAAACAAAAGTAAGTACTGAAAAGATGACGTCACGTGTACAAATACCTTTCGACTGCACCTGCAAATCGAAGCAACAACATCAGATAATAACAACAAGGCAAGTAAGAGCAAGTTACATGTGGAGAAAGAGATTGCAGGTTGTGTAACCAAGTTCATGCAATGTAAAGCAACAACTTTCGAGATGATAGCCACCCAAATTTATAGCTCGTTGGTTAAAGTAACAAGCTGATGGTTACAGGGTTTAAGGTTTATCTAGCATATTCTACTTCTGGTTCAATATCTTTCAATGTGGGATGACACTATGGTTTTCTACTGTCTGACTAAAGGATGAAATTGGGTAGGGTCCCTATCGTCTCCAAGTTGACTTGTCATAACCTTTTGACGCATCCTGGAATGCCTTTATATGTGCCATTCACATTTTTTCAGGATAAACTTGAAGTCAGGATCTAGCATAGCACCCATAAAAAATGACGGGATTATCTATGTATAGACCGACACTCAGTATCTGCGCACTCATTTAAAAGTGCTACACACTAAAAATTATGCATACACACACATCATATATATATATATATATATATATATATATATATCTGTACCCTCGTTAACACCAGAATTAGATATCATAATTCATCAAAAATTATCTAAAAAATACCAGCATAAGATTTTGGCATTGTTTGTCTCGAAATGATCAGAGATAAAAAAAAAAAGCACTTTTCTGAGAGAAAAAAAAAACGTTTTTATATGGTGCCGAGTGGTGTACTGCAAATTTTCAAGGTTGCAGCCTCAAAATGAGACCAGGAGCATCTGGAGATACATACACAGGCATACAAAGAGAGATGAATCTGTAGCCCACCTGGTTGGTTGGTTGGTCAGCCAGATAATTTGTGGGGCTGCAGTGATTCGATTATATATATATATATATATATATATATATATGAAATACACATTGCATTTCATACCTATGGATTATCAAACAAAGTTCATTAAAAACGAACAAAAACCTGCTTACTAGTCTTAACCAATGGAAAAAAAATCAAAACTATGTGTTCCAAAAATGTTGACTTGTGCCAGGCTAAGCCCACTCGGCAGGTTGGTCAGGCAGGTAATTTGTGGGGCTACAGTGATTCAATTATACACACACACACACACGTATATATATATATATATATGAAATACACATTGCATTTTATACTTGTGGATTATCAAACAAAGTTTCTTGCTAATCTTTTAACCAATGGAAAAAAATAAAAACTAAGTGTTTCCTGTATGTGGACTTGTGCCAGGCTAAGTTCAACTCAAATAAATCAATATTTCTCTCCTTGGAATCCTATTCCTACAATAGTATTACAATCAAATGGAACTTTTTTTGGTTGACAGCTAATAGAGAATTCCAAACTACATGCTTCAATATCTATTATGGGGTGATTCAAGCTTGTTTGCAAAATCCATTAAAAAAATTATCATCAACAGCTTTGGTTAGTCACTAAATAGAAACCATCACATGACCAATGTCTTTTGACACCATGCCATCTTGGGGTTGATCAATTAAAGAATTGGAAAAAGGGATGATCAATGAATGAAATACTTATCTTGCCTTTTGTTGGGCAGTGATCACTAAAAAAGACTGGATTTTCAACAAAAAAAAAAGAAAAAAAAGTGTGAATGCAGCCGGACACAAACTAAAGGCTCAATTTAGCATAAAGTTATCATTAATCTATATGGGGAAATTTTTTCAGCATTCCCAGACCCTCAAAAACGGTGATGATGGTACTTTTAACAGAGTCATCAGGAGTGGAGGTACCGGAAACTGGATGTAAGGGACAGAGGATGAGGGGGCACACTGGAAAACAAACTTATTTCATTCTGATAGATAAATATATCTATAAAATAAACATTTCCCTACAGTGATTTGAAATCAAGACTGATTGGTAGATGGCTCTCTTACTGACTGAGCCAAACTGACAAGTCTTACATACATACAAAATTCATCTTTCAGAAATGCAAGGGCTTATTTCATTTTAATACGCTAATACTAAAAAAGATATTTTCGATTAATTATGCATACAAGACAAAGTTACGGAAGTCATCTTCAGTTGGGATGGAAGAAGGAGGGGAGTTTCACCCTGCAGCAGCTAAGCATATTAAAAAATAATTCTTCTGGAAAGTGAACACTCAAATCGATCAAACAGAATAGTTCATAATTTGATTATAACTTTTGAATACCGATAGTGCTCTTATGCTGACTATGCTTTCAGCTATCCCTGCCCGAGCTTCTCAAGTAAAAAGTTTCTCTTGTCTCAGTTTGGCGATATGTGAAATAGACTTAAAGGTAACAAGTACTCAAAGTGAGGTCGATCACTTCACCATTCTTGTTTAAGGCGCCAGGTATCCCTAAGCAGTCATCCAAGTACCGACCAGATTCAACATTGCTTAACTTTGGTAATTGCATGTGAATAAGTATATCTGATGTGATTTGGCTGTAAGCAACTTGAGAATATTGTATATTTTAAAATGTATATTTATCTAATACTTTTTGACAATTATGATCAAATTTAATCAAAATTTAAATAACAGGAAAACCTAATTATCTTCTTTATACATAATCTCATGAATTATTCAAACTTAAAGTGATTAATAAATAATATCATTTACTTTAGTACAGTAGTTCTCAACCTTTTTTGCCTATGCACTCTTTTCACCCTATTTAAGGAGGTCATTACCTACTTCTGTCTGACTCAAAAGGTGCATTCCAATTAATATCAAAGGTCTTTCATTTTCTTCTTTCATTTATACACACACACATTTATTTGGATTATTTTTGAAGAGGGAAAAGTAATTTAACTATACAAGCAGTGTTGAAAGATATATAATCGAACAGTTTGAATCTACCAATTTGCTGTCCTAATTTCACACTGAAACCCTAAAATTCCCCTCTAGTTGAGTACCTCGCCTTACTAGCTTCATTTTTTCCAATCAAATACGCAATGTCTACAACTAAAAGTTTCCAAAAGGTTCAGCTGTGAGAATAATTATCCTCACACTGTTAATACAAGTATTTTTCAACAAATTCCTAACACTTTCAACACCAACATTTTCTTCACTGACGTGTGTAGGCCAAAAATAGAATAACAGGGATTCCCCGGAGACTAAATAGCATCGTTGAAAAGCAGGTATTAGTCACAGCAGGTGGACGTTACATAATTAAAGTCATTTGGCGCTTAATACCCAACAAAGTGAAAATGTTAATTAACTTTGGTGCTGAACATGTTAACAAGACTCCATGTTTACAGTCTCATTAGTCAACAATTTCATAATATTGTTCTGTCTAAATGTTCCAGTTCGGCTGATTTCAAAGTCAAAATATGAATAAAGTATACAGCTATACTTTGAAAAAACGCACGTTTTATGCAGTGCGGTTATGATATTGCTGTACAAATTAATGTAACTAAAAAACATGAAATTTTAATAAAACCTCGAATGTTGCAGTTAAGTTTCTGTTCTTTGCAACTTCTGGCTTTCCACTGTTTAAAGAAAGATTTCAGACCATGGATGAGATTAAGGAGAATGTAAAAAAAACAGTTAATAGTGATCCCCAGAGAGGACTTGGCACATTTTTCTTGAAAGTAAAAGAGATGGGATAAATGTTTGAGGTCCTAAGGGGAATACTCTGAAGGGACTAAGGTGCCATTGCCCAAGGTAGGCTATTTTTTTCAGTAACATACTTTTTGAATAGACCCCATGTATGTTTACACCATATGTATCTGCACCAGAGTCCGTCTCACAAACTATTGCTGACAAGTTTGATATTCACTAGGTGACTCATTATGATGGCCTTGTTGCTGACCAAGCTAAATTTGGAAAATATCATTATAGCTTAGTCTGTGACATGGCCACAATTGTAATTTACCCAATAAGGACTGAACTCACTATTAATGGCTTGTGACACTAGCTTGCAATCCAAAGCATAAAAATAAGTTCTCAATATTAACTGATTAGGACAGATAGATATGAATAGACAGAGTTAGATAAATCAGTATTAACTGATCAGGACAGATGCAAACGGGTTGAGAGAGAAAGATGGAGACAGACCTGCCTTCAGGCTGAAATAGATATATATATTTCCTACTGGCACCAGACATTGGTATTCAGTCTCAAGTAGAAGCCAGATATTTCAATGCAGATTTCCAAGGCCGTCTTCACTTGAGAAATTAGTATAACATAATCCTCTTAAACCTTGTTTGGCCTTGTATTAGACTAAGCTAAACTATATATATAACAAATAAGTATTAATATTCTAACTTTGATATTAAACCCTTTAAGTGCAAAAGTTGACATTTTTTTGTGTTTGCCTCTAGTGTTTTCAGCCAGAGTTCAAGCCAAAGTTAAATTTTGAATGCTTATTTTTAAGGCACACAGGGCATCCCCACTTGGAAGATTGGCATAACATTGTCATGTTAATCACACGGTACACAAACTCACTCAATGGCACCTCACTGCCAAATGAGTAACCTTGCAGGAGAGCGTCTGATCATGAATACGTAGTAAGGTCCTGTCTGATTGGCTACCAAGTTACATCAGGACAATGCAACCTGTCCTTCAGATATTCAAAATGGCTGGATACTTTCCAGACTTCGTATATATAAGAAGATAAACAATAAAAAATTTGTATTGTTAACACAACATTTCAACTTGTCCATTCAACAGCCTTCTCCAAGCGTACTATCCAAATGTGATGATAAACAGAATTTTTTTCTAATCATTCCAATCCTTCCAATCCTTTGGTAATATGGCAAAGAGGCTGAGAACTAAACTTTTGAGCTGGATAGTTGTGAGTTCAGAACGAGTTGCAGAGTACATTTGTCCCAAGAAAAACCTTCCAGTAAAAGATGCCTCTTATACACTAATGAATATAGGAAATACAGGATAAGATGATAAATCAAAAAACCAGACTGGTATAGGTATGAATAATTGAGATAGATTAAAAAAGAAGTCAAGAGGTTCTCAACAGTGTCAACAGGTTTATATCTTCCTGAACACAGGAAAAATACAAAAGTACAAAATGGCTGCTGTTAAATTCATACTCCCAGGAGATTAACCTCAACATTATCATAACAAACCAAAACAAATAAATACATAATCTTTACATGATTTGTAAAGTATATGTCATCATACAATGCTGAAAAGAGCCAGGTTGCAGCATGCTGTCTCAAGGTCAGGTGTTCACCTTCCCATCCCCACTACCAAGAAGATGGTGCTATGCAAGGAATGGGGTTTAAATATGGACAACAAAAGCAATCAGTTATTTATTACTAGGGAGGTAATTTCCCCACGGACCACACACAGCCACCACATCTAAGAGCCATTTAGGGGTCTTCTTTTCTCTGATCTCTTCCTGCTAGAATAACTCAGCCTAACTATGCAAACAATACAATTCTAAAGATCAGAATAGAAGATAGTGGTAAGGTTTACCTGATTTAAATAACAAGAATAAATTAAAAATAATTCAATGATTTTTAAATGGGAGGCATTTCGTTCACAGAGAGGGAATTTCCTATGAGGAATTTTAACCAGGGGAAGAATTGGGGGAAAATCTCATTAAGCAAAAGAACATATAATAGAAAATAGAATGATGAAAAAATTAAAAGATGATAATTCTGAATGGGGGAGGAATTGAGGAAACCAGGGATCATAAGGAGGGCAATGTGGTCCCCCACCCTGAGAGCCACTTATCCAAGAAATTCAAACAATTTAAGACCAATACAACAACTAAGCACCAACAAGCCACAAAAATAAGATGAAAGGAAAACTAGTCAAAAATCAATAATAATGACAATTTTTTAAAACAGGTCAGTGTTTCTCAAATGGAAGACACTTGGATTTCAAAGAGGAAATTACAAGAAAAGGAGTGTGGTCTGGGACACTGAGAACAACTGATATTGCCTGAAGTTCGGAGATGTAACACTTACATTACTTATCTCTATCAATAAAGTTGAAAAGAGGTATACGTATTTGGTGATGTTTGTTTGTCTGTCCACATAATATCTCCAAAAGTAAGGAATGAATTTCAATGAACTTTTGTGGAGGGGTGAGTAATGAAGTAAGAAAGATGCTGGGAGTGGGTACAGGAATTTCCTTCTGATGGAGAGACAATTTAACATTTTGTTTTTTTTTTAAGAAAATTTCTGTATTATACTCATGACTGTCTCAAAAAGTTTCAAATTAATGTCTGTGTTTGAGTGAATAATAGACAACAGGAGTACTGATTGAATTTTGGAGTGGATCCACACACAATTATCCCGATTCGACAATGGCGTTGGCAGAGGTATGTACTCACTGAGTGCTTTCTAATTCCATTAATTATAGAATATCCTCATCTTTGTTGTTTTGATCACTACATTTTGATGAATACAATTTTTAATGTTTTTATTTCTGCCTGAGGTGCCAAGATGGAGTTCTGTATTTATTCAATTTGAACTAATATTTGAATGTTCTAATGCTTCAACACTTATTGTAAAAGTCAATAAGTTAATTCATACCTCAAGGGCAAAGGGATAAATCTGTCTGCTGTTATTTGCAGGGGAATTAGCAAAGTTTTTAAAATTCAATGAATCTAATTATAAGACTTTATTGCAAACTATCACTTGAACAAGAACAATGATTTATCGCAGTGGTCCCCAATCGCCAGGTCCAATACAAAGTCTGGAGTTGACTTTGTTTTCCTACCTCAACAAGAACAATCCTCACCAAAATGTGGGGTGCAAACCGATTGTAAAATCAACATTACCCGAACATGATTTGAAATCATAACTGATTGCCAGGAGGCCGTCTTACTGACAGAGCTAAATTAACAAGTCTTAGATATTACCAAAAAGTTCATCATACAGATACACATGGGCTCATTTTGTTTTCATAAATAGATAAATACATTTATAAAAGAAAATATATATTCTTATAATTTTTTCTTTCTTATTTGTTCAAAGCAATAGCAAGTTCACTCTCAAATTTATGACAGGAGAGCTTAACAAAAACATACCAACTACAATTAAGAATTTTACGATTTTTTTATGACATCATGGAGAAATATCCATTAAAGAACGATGCAAAGAAGAAAAGACTTCATAAATAGCCAGTTTCACTCTACTTGGACCAGTAAGTAATAATTATATAGACAATTTAAAAACAGCAGTAATCATCTTTGGTCGGAATAGAAGAAGGGACTGTGTTTGACCCTGCAGCAGCCAAGCTTGTTATTATCATTATTTGACGAATTATTTGGAGTAATACCTTCATCCCTCTTTTTTCGAGTACAATGTTTCCGTCTATGAAGTGTATTAAAAATAACAAAGATGAAGGTACTTGTCTGAGTAATTCATGGAGTAATTCTTTCTTTATGTTGAGAACAAAGATGTCTCGCTGATAATTTTCGTCATGAGAAATTTTTTTTGTTCCTATATCTCTGGAATCTTTATCTTGTCATCAGACAAAACACATAAATGATTTTCTATGTCTCTTAGATAACTGAAAAAGAATCTGTCAATTTTATATTCGTTCTTACCAAATCTCAGAGATATAAATTCAGCTCTTTAGCTTCCTAACGTGTGTATGTACTTGATATTTTGAGACTGCATCATGTACAAATACAAATTAGTAGGATACAAAATTTGTAACACTTAGAAAGGAAAATAGAATTTGAAATATGAGCTCAAAATTAGATTCAGGCCATTGAGGTCACTTTTAAATTGATACTTGAGATCTCTTCTTCCTGAATACTATCCCCCCCCCTCCAATAATCTCAAGGTGATCTTGTCGCTAAATGCCTCGATGAATTCCTCTTTTTTGATATACATAAAAACAATGGGATCTGAGATAAATGCAAACTAAGGCAATATATAGATTGGAGTCAGAGAAAAAGAAATCGGGTCAAAATGGTTATTGTGGTCAATTCTATTTGAAGTAGCCATTTTTCCCAGCTAAAAGACATCCAAGAAAGAACCAAAGATAGCTGGCAAAAAGTGACAGGAAGCAAACTGAAGGAGGGGTAAAGTTTTCCTGGAAATAATGCAATTTATAGATGACATAGAGTGGAAGGGGAAGAAAATTTGCAGCCTTCCCAGTTTATTATCAATATCAATTCTTTGTAGATGAAGGTAAATAGTAAAAAAAAATTAATAATACTTCATCTACCTGTTAATAACATGGTGCAGAAGAGAACGAGATAGGGAATGAGTTTAAAGGTTTGATTTGGACCTGGACTTGCTACTGAGTTCCTATAGCTTAGTGGTAAGAGCGGTCACATTTTGAGCGAGCCATCCTCTGGTATCAAGGGAAGTAAATCTTATTCTCACCTAGAACTTATTCCTTGTTCTGATCTGCACATTAATTCATTCACTTACAGCTGAAGGGAAACCAGTTTGAATTTTGATGTGATAAAAAGTAACAACAATCGAGATAAAAGTAAATAATAGCTAAAAAATTGATATTGATGTTTCACAATACTTCATGTAATAAAATGAATAAAAAAAGATTGAACTTCCTCATTCAGTATTTGAGATCAGATTAAAATATCTGGTTCAAAAAAATGCCTTATACATTCATTGTCAATTTCTGATTCACAAAGAGAAAAAAATTGACATCATTTTTATAGTATCTTTATCTCAACGGACTAAATATGTAAAGCTAATATTTAAACAGGTTTGTACAGAGGTTGACAGTAATTGTAGAATTAATGCTTGCTTACATGAAATCAAATAATGATTACACATAACTGCTTGACTGATGAAAAATATCCATTTTATAGATACATATATGTGTATGTATTACTAAAAGATGCATGTAACATGCCCAGTCTCGTATGAGTATTTATTCTTTGAAGTGATTCCACATTCTAGAACCAAAAACACCTGATGAAGACTGAGTTGAATATGTGAACATATAGACAAGGGAAATACTTTGACTGTATCATGCACAATGATTAATACACCCTGTCTAATGAAATTCACACACAAATTAACAAATTCCATTGTAATGGTGAAATCAATTTTGTCCTTACCTGCTAATGAAAGATTTTTTGAAAACTCTCAGACAAACATTCCCCAAGGCAACAACAGATTTGTATCTGAAATAAAAGAGAAAAATATTTAAATCTAAAAAAATATTCAAAAACAGGTAAAATATCAATTTGAGTTTTGTAAAAAGAAGGGTTTGTGGTATACTTTAAATAATATGGGGCATCCAATAGCATAGATAGTAAGAAGAGGAGAGGAGAGTCTACTTCTATGGATTGAATGTAGGGTTTGGTTTCAAATACAAAAAACTTCACTGAATATGACATGTACCTGAAGAAGACTGAAGGGTACAATGGCTGAAAAGGCTGAAATTTGACAATAACAAGAAATCTATAACAGCAAGATTGACGATCCACTAAAATGAGTTATCTCACCAGAAGCAGCAAACAGGTTTATTAGAACCATTTATCACAGAGAGTATTTTCCTCTAATTTTTGAAATTACTCCCATCAGAACATAGATTGAGGAAGCCAAGATTCCTGCAACACTCGCGATTTTCAAGATTATCAGATCTGGCATGAAACTGACGAAGGCCAGGGAGCATACCAGATGAAACAATGACTAAAACAACATAGGTAAGGATATTTACTACATAGTTTATACAAGAGGCTCGAACAATGTTCGTAAGAAAATTTTTTTTGTAACAATATTATATTTGAAATATCTTGGTTTGCAGCACATTTTTCTATCCTTATTGCTTAATGGTCATACAAAGTAACAAGCAAATTTAGTAACTTGAACCTCAACTCCAGTTCACTCGGTGTTGCTCACGACGACTTTGACCTCTGCTTCCAGAACGAGGCTCTGCTCAAAATGCAAGAATTATAGTTCAAGGTGAAACTTTAAGCTAAAGTCTCATCAACTCTCAACAGTATTTTTACATTTATACATCAGTCATTCAGAGTTTTGGTTGAGAATTTAATTTCCCCACCATTTCTAGATGATTGGGAAGTTTTCTGAGGTTTGCATTTTTATATTTTTACTTGTAATTATCAAGTATTTTTTCAAAAGCCAAAAATGGCCAAAAATGGTCAAAAACACAAGCTCAGCTTAATTGGGAAATGGGAATTGGGTTTCTATTGAGAATTAGCCGTTAACTACTGAATAAGAAATAGTAAAAGGTGACGTCACATTAGTAGTGAGAGTATCCGACAATTCTGCGCATCTTTTTTCGACAGTCTCAGAAGTAATTGCAATAACACTAATATCTGGATGACTGTAATTTGAATATTAATCATTTGATTTCAAATAAATGCAAAATGACTTTTCATCAGTCAAGCATAAAAGTCTTCAAAGACAACTTAATGGGTTTGAGCTTGAAGAAAAAAAAAAAAGAAGCAGTAATACATGAGACGAAGAGCAAATAATTAATTCACAAAAAGAAAAGAGAAGAAGTATATCTTCAAAAACATTAATGTGTTTTCTGATCATAAATAACAAAAGTATCCGAGACAGTCATAACCATTATCACATGCAAAAAAATTAATTCCTTGTTGCATTTTATTTCAACACATTTATCATAATTTTAATGATTCTATGGCCATTTGGCTTAATAATCAATAATTGGTGGCATATGCAAAAGTACATATTAGGTTGTTACACATGAAATGTCTCTTTTTTGATGCACTAGCATCTATAGTGTTGATCACTGTCAATCTGACTGACAAATCGACATAGCAAATCTGATGTCAGTTAAGTGACATTGTATTATTACGTCATCAGATGGAATTCTATTTTACTACATCAGAAGACATATATATATATATATATATATATATATATATATATATATATATATATATATATATATACACACACACACACACAATAATGAGGGAGACCCTAACCTCTTCTTAATGATGATGAATTATCAACAGCAGTGGCATACAACCCGGAAACAACAGTTCAAGCACTTTCTGGAGACTTTAGGACTTCAATAGCTACTGTATTGTATTATCTCAAGGCAAAACATTTGGAAAATGAGTCCCAGATGAAATGAATTATGCCCCATGATGATTCTTGACCATACACCCCTTTATCTGAGTTTAGAGAATTGGGATAAGGAATCTTGTAGCATTTTCCGTATTCACCCAACATTATTATCACTTCAAGCATTTTGAAAAGGTTCAATAATGTGATAAGCCATGATTCTTTTAGTGAATTTGTAACCACTGAACCTAAAGAATTTAATAGATATTGTACGCTATCATCAGAGGATTATTGAAAAAAGGTTATTGCTTCAAATGAATTATATTTTGATTGGATATTAACTGTTTTTCTCGTGCATATCATCCTTTATCTAATCCTAGTCCTTCATCTTACAATTCAAAGAAAAACATTTCATAAGTAACAACCTAATGTTTTACAGTCTCCATACATGTTGCTATGAGCTGATACATAAATGTGTTGAATATTTGAATAATTCAAAACAATTCAGACCAGGTTTTTTTATGGGTTACAAATCTAAGACAGCAATGGATGAATTTAAGTTTTCTCATTTTCCAAGAACCCTGGGGCAGTCATATATCATTTTGAAGGTTGTAAGATATGGATTCCATTTATGACAAAATATTACAAATATAACAATCATGTGACCTCATCATTCAATTCAAAATGGCCATGAAATTTAAAGTACACCTACTGGCATCCTTACCTTGGAGGAGTTGAAATGTGGAACTATACATAAGGCCACCTTTCATATCTACTCAATCACAGTTTTGTATTTTGTAAAAATACTTTATACTTTCTATTGGGGTTTTGCCATCTTGCAAAAGAATTATATATTATCATAAGACAAGTTATCTTGTCCATGTCACTGGACTGACGACTTGCTATGATGCATTATCTTGTCCATGGAAGAGAAAAGGTTAAAAAGAGAAAATGATTGAGATTGAGAAACAAAGGAGGCTTCATAACATAGAATTGCCTCTATGTTGTTTGATCTTTTGTCATCGGGGGAACAGTGCAGTGCCAAATTATCGCATTCGGTCTTTTCGGTGCCACAGAAATTTATTGTGCCACATCAGAATGCATAGAATTACATTGTATAGCAGATTATTATCAAAGATGATGCCACAAATTGGATGACCTTATATCTGTTAGGAATCTTGAGAGACGTTCTTAAAGAGGCCTCAAAGACGACAAGTGAGCTATTGTCATGATAATTCATGTTCTTAACAATTATCAGAGATAAAAAAAATTGCATTTGATGAGAACACAAGCGGAAAGAAGAAACAGGAATTACCTCTGTATAACTCTCATTATGAAACACGCACACCATATACATGAGGCCTGTATGGAAGGTATCCAGCCATTTAATAATAACTAAAATGCCTACCTAGGGCAATGGTACCTTAGTCTATCAAGGAACTTCCCTTACAGCCTCATAAACTTGACCTAGCATCATTTCCAGTATTCATAACATTCAGAAAAGTCCCATTTCAGGATCTCCATTTGCAGCCCCGTCACGTTCTCCTTAATCTCGTCCACAGTTTGAAATCTCCAACCTTCCAATGGCAAAAAGCCGAATGTCACCTGGAGAGTAGGGATCAAACAGGCCTGGACAATGCAATATCTTGCAGAAAAAAACCTGCACAAGACATGAAGAATGGGTAGGCTTGGTTCTTGTGAACAGTCACACACTACACAAGCTCTCACTCCTACCTAAGTAACACAATGGGGGATGTGCAGTAAGGTCTCTTGTCCCAATGCCAGACGTGGCTTATTGTATCACTCCATGTAGTTTTACACCTATGAGTAATAGACATGGAGTTGAGCCATTGAGAATATGCCTAATTGTAGACACACTTCCCTGGCCACTGATTAACCTAGTTCTTGCTTGCTTAGACATCCTATTAATGACCATGATCAGATGATCATGTGACCTCAATCCTAAAATGAAGGACTTTTTTGTAAAGAGTGCTTACCAGAAAACAACAATCAGACTGAATCTGTTAAGTGATAGGTTACAAAAGTGAGCCTATCAAAATATTGACCAGTCTGACAGCTGAATCCTCTACCTACTACTCCCTCATCAAGCAAAAAAAAAAAAAAAAAAAAAAAACAGGTCTGGTTAGTCACTCAATAGGAAGCTCCACATGGTCAACATCTTTAGGCAGCATACCGTATGGGGTGATCAATCAAAAAATTGGAAAAAAGGGTAACAATGGATCACTGCAATCGCTTGGAAAAAGTCAGGATTTTCAAAAAAAACAAAAAAACAAGCATGACACAAACTAAGGTGTTAATTTAGCATAAACTTACATTGCAAATTGGACTGTCTAACCAAAATCCTATTTGGGAGGAATATGAAAAATGAAACTTTTCCTCTATATTTAAGGGGTAAATATTAAAATTTTCAGCCCTGTAGTTGCATAGGTGTGACCTGTGGACATCATACACACATAGCTAGGAAACCAGTTGAACCAGATAGAAAACTGTAGAAAGCTATGTTGACAGTTCTGTATAAGGTATTATTATTATTATTATTATTATTATTTCTATCAATATTCGGACCATCCTCATCTTGGTTGTTTTCCATACAACATTTCGGCCATTGCACTCTATGGCTTTCATCAGGTATCATCTGGTAGGTGTGGAGAAGTAACGAACCGAACCCTTTATTTATCTGACGGGGGTATATTGACCGCACTCCCCTCTTAGCATTAGTAGCATTGTTATATTGTCTCACACTAGGATTGAACCTAGAACCATCAGATTACTTTGCAGTAATTTGTCTGATGCTGTAACCACTGCGCTATTCGTTACTTCCCCACACCTACCAGATGATACCTGATGAAGGCCGTAGAGTGCAGCAGCTGAAATGTTGTATGAAAAACAACCAAGATGAGGATGGTCCGAATATCAATAGAAATAATTGACAGTTCTGGTTTCTAAAAATTGAAAGAATTATATTTTTCTCTGTCCATAACTTCTGCCATCTACTGCTGATAAAAAAAAAATCGTAATGAAAGTAAGATAAAGATAATTAGATTTATTACCAAATTAAAATTAAAATAATCATCTACGTATTTATATGTCTGGTTTTTCTTATTTTGTATCAATCTTTGAGGAAGTATTAAATCTTATACTCTTCGAAATGATAACTGTTTTCATCTGCATATTTTATAAGTCACAATTTTTAAAATAACCATGGGATTTTTATGTGTCTCACAAGTGAGGAATAAAAAAGAAAATTCCAACCTTTTTTTCAAAAGCCATGGGAAGGACATGGTTAATATCATACGACAAGTGTCAAGTTTGAAAAAAAAAAACAAAAAAAAACCTCTCCTTTTGTCTTCCCATTCAAAAAGAGCGAATAAGTCCAAAGTTTTATCGACAAATAAATTACAAGTTATTTCATAATAGGATCCCTAATTCTTGCATCAAAATTATGGATAATCAATCCTGAAGAAGAATCAACCGCTTTTCACATGATATACTTACAGTAATGCACGTCCGATCATATCTATTGATATTTTCTAAACCTTGCATAGAACAGCACAAGGCCATTTGGGAAGAAATAGAGGAAGCTCATATTGCACCAAAGTGAGGTGGGTCACACAGAAGGGAATGAAAAGCTCCATGGCAGTCATACTCTGCATCTCTTAGCAGACTGTCTAAGCTTTGAGAATTGGAATACGAAATCCTGCGGCATCTTCCACATTCACTAAACACTGCACCTACAGATAATAATCTTTTCTAGCATTTTGACCTAACATTATCATGATAAAAAGTTCAATTAAAAGGAAGCCATAATATGAGCTTCCACTGAATTTGTGACCACTAAACATAAAGAATTCTATAGACAGCATATCATTATTAGGAGACAGTTGGTAAAAGTTTTTTTTCACTTCAAACGGGTCATATTTTGATTAAGTATTTATTATTTTTTATCGTTGATATCATCCATCATCTTATAATTCAAAAAAACATTTCATAAGTAACAACCTAATAATTAGAAAATAAGAAGGTTTCTTTTGGCAATGTTGAAACTAAACCGGGTTGTATTTCTTACATTTAACCCACGTGCTTTTTAATTTTTTTTATTGATTTTTATAAGTTTCTGCCATTTTTTTAATTAATCTGTTTCTTTTGATAGCTTTCCATCCTCACCATGCCCTGATATTGTGAATCAATTTTAGCATTGGCAATTTATTCCAGACCAAGTGGTCAGGGGTTTAAATTCATTTAAAGTCAGATCTTTATCAAAGACTGGAGACATACCCAGACCCTACCTGCGGACAATGCTTCCATACTATTTTGACATAGCGGTTTGGAATCAACCAATCAAAATGAAATTAAGTCTATTGGCTGTATTTCAATTCAGAGTTTAATTCTCAGCCAATAGATTCACTGAAAAAGAAAAAAAAAATTTCACACACCATGCATAAAATGAAAGAAAATGTCTTGATTTATCTGAAGAGAAGACATGTTGGCTTCAGTCAAGAAATTTCTTTTAATTTTGTTTTTTCTTCTTTTTCATGATATGGAGAAGTTTCTAACAACTCAGATTGAAAACTTGTTGCTTCCAGCCATTATATTTAAAATTCTCCCCCTCCCCCCCCCAAAAAAGGGTCATTCATGTTTTACCAGAAATCATGCTGTACATATGCATTATCTAATACATCTGTCAACAGTTGAAGCTTTGTTGCTGATACAAAAAACTAACAAGAATGCTACAATGATAACATTATCTAGGATTATAATAAACAGCTTCCTCTATAGATATGTTCATTTATTTTTCGATTTCAGTAGTTGAATAATAAAAAGTCTGGTGAGTCACTCAATAAAAATTGTCACATGACCAATGTCTATTGGTAGCATGCCATGTAGGGATGATCAATCAAAAAATTGGAAAAAAGGGTGATCAATGAATAAGTTACTTCTCTCTATATGTGTGATACGTACATGGCCAGCCAGCAAGCCAGCCAGCCAGCAAGGCCAACACAAAAACTGAAAAAAAAACGATGGTTTTGGTTGACGGTTCTTAATAACAGAACTTCAAGGCACAGCCATTCTAAACAGCACATTTCAAAACACACTTTTGCTTCATGAGTGAAGTTCCAGAATGGATTTGATCCAATGCAAACCCACTGATGGCTGGCAAGGCCCAGAATAGAATCGTGTGTGTAGAAAGCCCTTTCACCCTGGGTGGTAAAGTTTTTTTTAGGTAGAGTGCAATAGGCATGTTACTTTTGCCACTCTTCAAACCAAAATTATACATACCATGGCCCAACAGAGTGGGATGATGATAGTAATGTTCCTAGGTTTTAAGTTTTGATGAAATTATCTTCTAGACAGATAGCCTGGCAGGCTGGAGAGGTTGGCTGCCCAATTTAAGCTACATCGGAGTAAATTTTGAGGATTGACCCCTGATCCACAGCAAAAACTACAGTTAATGTAAATGGGGTTCAGGGTTGTAGTTCTCCACTTACTATAAGTTTGAACAGTCCATTCTATCTAGCATATATGCCAGGTTATGAGATGTGAGGTGAACATGGATTTTTGAAGGGCTAATGCATATTGCAACTCATTCATTGAATGAAGCTTAGTTAATGCCATGAATCTGAAACATTCAAAACTGCAATACGAACTAAAGTACTGCTTTACCTATTAAACTTTGTTGATCTATTTTTTAAAATATGCCTAACATGAGTAATTACTGCCTGCCTAACACAAGCAATTACTCACGCCTAATGCCTAATGAGCAGCTATCATCAAGATTAGGACATAGTCTGCTGATTCTATATTTCAAAGTGACTAGGAAAAGTACTGATCGACACGCTTGGTGGTAAGAGCATTCAAGTTCATATTAAGAGGTCAACAATGAGATCTGGATTGATAACACTCATTACTACATGCTAACTAAAGAGGTTTTAAAACAGAAGATTCCAACTTTTCATTGAACAATAGAATCTCTCCTTCCTAATGTTTTGGGTTATCTATTGTCAGGTGTATAATTTGAGTAAATTGGCAAACCTTTCTACAGCAAAAGAAAAGAAGGTTTAACTCTTTTCTTGAATTGTTAAGCAGTTAAGTTTCTTGATTGAGCAGTTAAGTTTCTTGTAAAATCTGCAACAGCCATTGAACACAGCATCAACTGTCTCACACCCAAGGCAAATGTCAAAGTTCTGGCACCACCATCATTTGTACTTGTTTGCAAAGAGCTGATTATTCCAGACTGACAAAGGTGTCTGGGTTACTTTAGTCTAAGGGGAAACACAAGAAAAGGAATGTTGTTCCTCAGGAGAGAGAGAGAGAGAGTTTTGGACATTGGCTAAGAAGGACAGACTTTAAATGAAGAAAGAGAATGCTGTTCTTAAGGAGAGAGAGAGAAAGAGCACTAGTTTTGGACACTGGCCAGAAGGCACAGACTCTAAAGAAAGAGAAAGCAATCAGGGGCGCTTATAGGAAAGGACAAAAGGAGAGAGAAAAGATGTTAATAGAACTGAGACCAAACGGACAAACAATGATAAAAGACCAAAGGAAGCCGAAGCCAGCACCAAAGATGGAGACCATAGCCAATTGCTAGAGGTGAAGTCTTCCTGCAGTGTAAATGAGCGGGAATCGAGGCCCAATAGCAAAGGATAGTTTCTAGTGTTTGATCTGCATTGACTTTTCATTCAGACTTAAATTTATTACAATTTTTTTTTGTAGCTTTTAAGATCAGGATCTCATTTCTGAGAGGCATCTGAATAAAAGCCCATTAGATTATAAACATCTAATGTTTATAAAGAATTCAGAGAATATATGTTGAGTTAGTTTGTGAGAATGTTACAGTTGAGTATTCACAGAGAATGAATGAAGGGGAGTCATTTAGAGGGCTCTGTTTTCTCACTATGATTTTTTTTTCAAAGTCTCTTCAGCTAAATTTCTGTTGGAAAAAAAAATTATGGTATTTTCCAGCATCAGACATGCTATTTTTTCCCAAAAATAAACTAAAAAATTTATCTGGTGTCCTACAGGCTGAAGATTACTTCTTTCATAGCCCCATCCTAGCCCAAGAGTATATACTAAACAGTAATCTGAACTTTATATGATCTCTAAATCAAGTATGAAAATCATCAGCATCATAAGCCTCTGAGCAGCAATCGTTGGACATAGACCTCCCCCAGGATTTGCCAGACCTCTCAAATGTCGGCATTGTGGCATCAATATCTCCAGAACCTGTTTAAGTCATCATACCATCTTATTCTCTGTCTGCCAATATTCACCATTTTGCATATCATGTGAATCCCCAGAAATCATGAGACATGATATCCAGCAGTTATCTCATATTCTTGCAACATGGCTTGTCCATTGCCATTTGAGTATTATAATCAGTTTTATAATATCTCAAACTACTGTTTTTTCTCCAATATTCGATACTGTACTATGTGATTTTAAGCATGATCCTCTCTTAGGCCTATTGCATGGTTTCCAATTTGAGGATCAATCTTTCACTTAGGTTCCATGTTTCAACTCCTCAGGTGACCATCAAGGGGATGCATTGGTCATAGACATTCTTTTTCAAAATAGGATCTTTTTGTTCTTGAATGTTGAGCTTACTCTGCCAAAAACTTGCCAACCTACAGGGATTCTTCATCTGATTTCTTCTTTTTTTGAGGATTTTATGGTGATTTGTTATTCCAAAATGACAAAATTATCATTAAAAAAAAAAATCAAAAATAATACATAACTACAAAAAAAGAATTTCCCTATTGGTTTACCATGGTAAACAAGTCAATGGATTGGTATATAATTCAGATGTTTTCACGATCTACAAACAACCTTTAAAGGGGACATTATTAAGTGACAAAATAAGTAAAACTGCAATTTGTTAAATGGGTTTACTGATGGATCTTATGATAACAAGACTACCGTAATCAAACAGTCACCCATTTGTTTTGGCTGCATTCACTTCTTTAATGAAATGTGTTGTGTTCAGTCAGTTAGCAACACAAAGCAATAGAAAGATGACTTTGCAGACTTGTTTCGAAAGGTGGAAGGGATGCTGGGAAAAGTGTGTGAGGTCCCAAGAGGAGTACTTTGGAGGCAACTAAGGCACCATTGCCCTAGGTAGGCTATTTTTTCTTAATATCAAATTGCTGGATACTTTCTGGACAGACCACATAGCGATGAAAATGAGAACAGAAATATCAATATTAAATGATTCAGGAAGAAAAGGAAAGATTTTATCGGCTGCTTAAAGAAAGAAAGTTGATGGCAACAAGCCAATTCAGATTACTCTACTTATTCAAATAAAGATTAAAATCAAGAAAACCAGAAATATTACAATATCTGTACCTTGCATAAATGAATCACCATAGCCAGCATGTGTACCAGATATACAATTATCTAAAATGATCTAATACAATATATATTTTGACTAAAATTATCTAAAAAAACAAAAAACCGAAGTCCGAAGCAACCATAGAGTACCAAATAGGTATTTTTTTTCAAAAACAAAAGAAAAGATTTTTGATGGTGTCCCCAAAATGTGACCAGGAGCATCTGGAGACACACACACATACATGAGCATAGGCACTCATAGAAAAAATGATCAGTGGTCCACTTGGCTGTTTGGTCAGGCCATTTGTGGGGCCACAATGATTTGATAATAAGCACATAAAAGCATCAATTTACCATCTATAGCTTTGAGAAGGGTCATTAACATTCAAAGAGTTTTTCAGACGTTTGAACTCTCTCTCGATATTTCAGCCACTGTTTACCACCATCACAATCAGTTAATACACCTGAAGCCCCTAAAATGAATCAGCAGAACAACAAAAAAGAGTTCAATCATCTGAAAAACTCTTTGAAGTACTTATTTAGTTTAGTAAAAAGACAAATTACATACAAATCCAACGTGTAACTTGATTAGAATTAAGTTTTTAAATCTCTACGACTATTAAAGACCATCAACCCAAACTTTCAACATGGATTTCTCCAGTTTTCAAGTGATTCTGCCTAGATGGCTATGCATGTATGTGATGCTTGCACACACCACAGCAATGAAACCAGAGGGCTGAAATTCAAACATTTATTCCTTTCAAAACTAGTGAGGAGGGGGGCTCAATTTATAATGTAAGTTAATGCTAAATTGGTCAATTAGTTTATGTCTGGCAATTTTCACACCTGTTTTTTTTAAATTTGCATCTTTTAGTAATCAATTCCCAGATTGAGAGAAGTAACTTATTCAGTGATAAAACCCCATCGAGGCATGCAGCCAAAAGACATAGGTCACAAGACAGCTTCTAATGAGTAACTAATCAGACCTGTCAGAAGAGGGTAAATATTCTTCAGATTTGTTGAACAAAGCATTGTCAATCATTATGATCGGTTTTTTTTTCTTTCACTAGTATTTCTTTCAGTTACTTTTTACTGCAACTCTCAGACTATCATTTATATCTGTATTTGTATCAATTACTTAGAGTTCTATTCCTAAATTGCTATGAACTATAATAGAAGGCCCTAAGGTCTCTAAGTATATATAAATATGTAAACAACATGAAAAAAAAATGCTAAACCATTTTATTTACAAAATATCTACTATGTAATGATTGTATATTTACAGACTGGAAATGACAGGTAAATCTATTCAAATGGCAGTGTATGCCAAATCTGGCACTGATGTGTTCTTGAGTTTTCCTCTGGGGAGACTGGTCATCATCGTATTTACCATTCCCAATGGAGTCTGTGACTCAAACAAAATTTAACAACCTCTTTCTTATAGTAACGCTGCCAACTTTGCAATAATTTTGGTCTTTGAAGACTTTTGCAGTTCCTTAATATAGTGCCAAAAGAAAACTAATAATTTGCTGATGATCTTTACGTTATCTCATATCTTATACAAAATTCTTTTCAAGTTGAATTAATGTGGAAAAAGATGCTGGTAGATTATTCAAAAAAATTTGACTTATGTATCTTACTGACAGACTTATAATTTTGCCAGAAAACTTACTTTAACCAGTTGATTTCCATAGGTGACCAGTTCCTCAAACAAATTTTAATAGTGTGTATATATATATATATATATATATATATATATATATATATATATATATATATAATAACGGTAGAACTACATTTTCACACACCCGGCCACAATTTTCTCACGGATGCTATCTTTACTATCATTAAAAAAATAGAGAAAAATACTCCCATGGACATAACTAAAATTCTAGAAAGACATGAGGATATGTGGATCAGCAAATTCAAAACTCTCTCCTAATGGACTTAACAACAAACCCAACAACCCTAATCACACAGATCTCTAAATCGTAAACCTCCTACTAACAATAACTTCACATCCACACCTACCTCCCCAGATACATCTAATACTGGGAACTTCAAAGTCACTCAGACCCATGGCAAGCTCCACCTTAGCCAGTCATCTCACTTGTACAAATCAGAGCCAACATATTTTTGATGACCTGTAAGGTTAAAACCTATGTAGTTCCTTAACCTCATCACCCCTCCATTTACACTATCCTTAACCTACCCACACAATCTAACACCAAAGCACTTTCCTCCTACCCTGACACCTTATGTCCTCTCAAGACCCACTGCTGCTGCTAACGCCACAGACTTCATCGCTGGCTAAACTTTCTCTCACACAGCAAGATGCCCCTAGTAGTTGGGATACCATTTTTTGCTCTCAAAGCAAAGCTCCTGATGGTGAACTTATGTTCCACATCAAACTTATAACCTCTAAAGGTACACACACATACACATTACTCCCGAAATATGTCTAGACCATTAATAAAAACATTTACAGATAAATAAACCTAACTTCTATACACTTTACTCCCGAGTCTGTCTCGCTCTCTATAGTTCAAATCATATATATATATATATATATATATCTCGGTAAAAACGACTGACGAATTTTGCCGAGCAACTTTACATTCAGTTATAAACAGAGACAGACTCTAATCATAATATTGCTCTGTTCTGGTTTAAAAGCTCAACTAATACATTGAGCATATTAAATCATAAAAATTCAACCACTTAACTTTTATTATTGAAAATAGTATTCCTTGGCCTATTGCCCCTCACCTCCACAAAATGTCATTCAAATTTATCAAGAACTTTTGGAGATATCATGAGGTTTGGACAAGTTACTATAATGTAAGGGAAGTAATTGTGTGTGGATAATGGACCTGTCCCAATCGTGAATCACTTTTTCAGTTCATATCCTTATTATCCACCCAATAGCAAAATTTCATAGAATTTCATTCAGAACTTATGGAGAGACCATGTCGACAGTCATGAGGGAATACATAAATGCATGAAGAAAAAAATTGGAAAAACATCTCTTGATTCAAGAAGAATCCCTGGATGGCACCAACATTTGACCAATCTGTCCTCACCCCATTACACAACCTTCCCCGAAATTTCATTCAAATCCATTCAGTACTTTTCAAGATATCAAGTGGCCCAGAAAGAGAGAAAGACACTGACCAAATACGTATACCTCTCCAACTACAGTGACAGATGTAAACAATTAAATGACCTATGCTTAAACCTTGGCTCATGTCAGGTTACCATGACAAATAAGAATCAAATAGAGCACAGATGGAATGTGGAGATAAAAATATAATAAAACCACAAAATGTGCGAGATTCAATGAGAAGAAATGAACAGCTGAGATAAAACAACACAAAAATAGCAACCAACTTAAGTGGATTATTTTTTTGAAATAGATAACTAGGACATGGGTAAAAATCACCTTTCACATATACAAATCACAAACCATATTATAATCATGATGTATTGGTTAACAATTTCATTGATGAGGGATCTGCTATACAAACCTGTTTGCGAAGCGATTCCTTTATTTCATCATACCTTATGCTCAACTCTAACTTTACTTAATGTTGACTGTATTGAGCACTTTATGAAAGAAACCCATCACACATCGGATTTTTCACTTTGTTTGATATATAGATATATAGTTATTTGAAACTTTGCCTTCCCGTTGGATTGTTAAGCACAATAGGAAAAGCAATGCTGTGTTGAAGCACGTACCTCATCAGTTACAGATTCGATCCCTACAGCAAGACCATCTTTCTTTAATTGTTTATTTGATTTATACTGTCTAGGCCAAGTGACTATTACTGCCCGTGTAATAATAGACCATCTCAAATTCTGTTGGATTATATATCTATTTCTAAATAATATATACTACACAAATGATCAAGCAACAAAAATGGAAATGGGCAGGGCACACAATAAGAAAATAAGACAACAGATGGAACAAAAAATTATCCAATAGTTGAGTATGGGACATTTAATGCATGATGGAGTGATGAGATAGAAAGGTTTGGCATATATTAGCACAATCATTGTCGTGTCATGGAAGGAGATAAGATTGGCCTTTGTACAGCAATAGACTTATAATGGCTACTGATGATGATATGTGTATATATATATATATATATATATATATATATATATATATATATATGTGTGTGTGCGTGAATTTAGTTGATATTAAGGAAGTAAATATAAATTAAAGTTTATTCCACTAATGTTTCGCTTTTCAGCTTTATCAAAATGGTTAGTTTACATGAAACAATATTATCAAAATAACAGGATATTTTGAATATCGTCTTGTTTCGTTAAAATAATAAAGCCGAAAGGCAAAATATACAATTATTGTTTTCTTCCCTTATCGGCAACAAGATTCATATGAAAATGAAATGACAATATCAGAAGACTTGAGGACAAATGATTCTCTATTCTCAACTTTTCAATCTTTAACAGATCTTTCTCAAGATTGCCATGTTAACAAGAGAACTAATGTTTTTGTAACGTAAAAAGTATACCAAGGAATTTGGACATTCGGTTCCTCCAATCCCTACCAACACAAGGTCACAAAATATCACCACTACCACCTACCAACCCACACAGAGCGGATAACATGAGGTATGTATATGACCTTCCCAATTCCTAGAAATTGACATCCACAGGTCATGATATACATATCAGCAAAAGGTTTGCAAAACATGATATACCCAGTTATGCACTCAAATCAACTACCACCCAGCATACCTCACCACAAATTTCAAGTTAACATCTCAGTTTTGAGAAAGATCTGTTAAGGATAAGAAATAACGAAACATTTGTTCTCGAGTCTTCTGATATTGTCATTTCATTTTCATATTGTTGAATTTACTATAATCTATAGATAGTAACGCTATATATATATATATATATATATATATATATATATATATATATATATATATAAATAAAGGTGAATCAAGAAGTCACAGTTATTAGCTGAATTTGGATCTAGAGTTTTCACTATATAATGTTTGATCTATATGATGATTGGAGAAAAATTAAATTGTTGAAAATTAAATATTCATTGTGTAAAATAAAATAAATGCTTGCTTCACCTTTAGATCGTGCACTTATTAATGTACCAACATACATATGTCATGGCTTGGCTTTGTGAATGAAGATGTAGGAGGGTTTTCCAAATCCATCGCAATCCCTCAAATACCATCAAAGCCTTTATGCAGGTTAGCCCTCAGGCCCATGGGAAGAAATTTTCGGTGAAGTGCAAGGTACTGACCCCAACCTTTGAAGCAAGAATGTGCAGGCCATGGCTCACCAAAATGGGGTGATCGGTGCAAGTTACAAAGGTTGTGAGTTTTCTGTTAACATTTCTTTCTCCTAGGCAGATACCTGAGCCAGCTGTAAGGGTTTGCTTCTCCTTTGAAGGAGAATTCACCAGTATGGCTGACCTGGGATGATTGAGGCTCAGATCCTGGACACTCTATAAAGGTTTAAAGTTATGAGTTGTTTTTTTTTCTTAAGCAGTAACTTAGTAAAAGACGTGCATATACACACACACACACACATATATATATATTATATATATGTATTAATATATACATACACAAACACACATAAATTACTAATTCAGTTTCTCAGTTACATTACCATGGTTGCAAACATGGCCATGATTAACTGTACTTTTTAGAAATCATTGACTAGAACAATCAACAGAGAATTTTTTTTTCAGTATTTAAGCTGGTCTGGCCAATTATGTATTTATCTTATGAAGAGACCATATCAATGGAGCTGGAGGGCTGAAAATTCAAACATTCACTCCTTATTATGTCTAGAAAAAAAAACGTTTTTTGAAAATTCCTCCCAATAATAAGTTTTTTGTGGAGGGTTCAATTGTCAAAGTAAGTTTATGTTAATTGGTGCTTTAGTGTGTTCCCAGCAGTTTTCAGGTTTGTTTTTTTTAGAATTCAGATATTTTTTGGCAATCACTGCCCAACAAAAGGCAAGAAAAGTCAAGTATTCATTCATCACATTTTTTCAATTTTTTTCAATCGATCACACTCAACACGGCAGTCTGCCAAAAAACATTGGTCATGTGCTGCTTTCTTTTGAGTGATTAACCAGGTCCATCTTTTTTTATCATCACCTTTTGTTTGCGTTACCTATTCACTGCACTAGATGGAGTCAAAAATGTGGGTATGCACTGCGTGGATCCAGGTTGGACAATAATGACAGGTCTCCATGGAATGGTGAACCTTTTCACAAAACTTAAGTGGTGTTTGTCACCAGAAAACAATCTGAATTGTTTCAAATATATATCAATGACGACAGGTACTAAACAAAATGATATGCGTTTTGCTGACCCGCAAATCTTTTTGGACGAAAAAAAAAGTTGTGTTTGTTGCCACAAACGTTTTTAATTTTTTATGGCTTATTGACTTGAGCATGCGATGTATGTTTTCTACATCCTAATCAAGGGGCTTTTCCCATAAAAGGCCATTCACAGCCTGTGGTCAACAGAGTACGCTGAGGAGTGAGCAAGCACTTGTTACTTTTACCGAGTACGTCAAGAAGCAATCAAGCAGTTGTTACTCTCACCTGGAGAGGAAGGTTCCCCACTTTTCTCTCGCACCACAGCCAACTTTGCCATCCTCCATTAGTTTTCCTCGCCTTGCACCTTGCTCTACCGTGATGCATTTTCTGACATCATTCATAAGCCGCAGAACCCCGGGGTTGAGAAAAGGAGAAATAAGCAAGATGCTAAATTGTAACTGCAGCATTTTCTTCTTTCTCGTCTCATCTACTTTTCGTCTTTACTGCAGACACGCAAATCACAGTTCTTACCTTTTAGTTGCCGCATCATTTCCCTCAGTAGCTCATTACGCAACAACTGCAAGCAACACTAATCTACCTAGAAGTATTTCATACTTTTAGCCATAAACTGATGGCCTGTTCACGTTTACAGGCGACAAAGTTAGAATAGGAATAGAAGAGAAAAAGAAGAATCAATGCAATCCATTAATACTTGCTAGTTTATTTATTTCCTCCAAGTCAATGAATGCAACTTGCATCATTTGTTTGCAAATATAAACCAACTGTAAAAGTCGAGAGAGCAAAGGTCAACAGGGAAGAAGACAGAGGAAGTTTTGTTCAATCTCTATTGGTTTTCACTACAAACATAATTAATTCTTTAATCCATACAAAGAAGATAGAATATCAATTTTGAGGGAAAAAACTAATGATTGAAATTATCTTTCTTTGACCATTTGGTGAATTTTTTTAATTTTTAAAAATTCAAGTGAATTTTTCATGCTATTTATTGAAGAATTCCACTGCCAATTAAAAGCAGTTTATGAATTTCAAAGCTGTTTGCAGATAAGAGCAGACAACTCCATATCCATAACAACAAAGATGACAATCAAAATGATTAGGATTATAAATACAGAGGGTAATAGAACATGATAGAATTCAAGGGATTTTTCAAAGAAAAGACTCTCTTGAAGACTGCAAAAGACACAACAGTTCTTTGCTTAGGAAGATATAACGCCCTGAGAGGATGGAATTACAGAGTTAGCTAAAATTAGGTTTCTATTTTTTTTTTTCATATAAAACTTTTTTATAAAATGCACTTGGTCACGTTATGTTAGAATCATATATAAAAATATATCTACTATTGATATTAAGGGATTCTGTCAGATGATACTTCTATCATATATGTCTCCAATATATGACATATTTCTTTTGAAGACATGCAGACATAACCCTTCGTCCAATGCACTGGTATTATAACTATGAGGCCATCTACTAAAGCTCAATATGGACAGTTATGGAGTTAGTCCAAATACCCTTTCAGAGCCTTAATTTATAGTCTGATATATATGGTATCTTTCTCAGTCTGTTCATATTTATTTATCTACACACTCTGTTCATATCTACATTATATATTGGCATATAAGATTGGCATTTAATTTTTCTTTACAAAACTATAGACATATAACACTGCATCCAATAGGCTGGTATTATGAATGAGGGGGCCATCTGCCAAAGCTCAATATGGAGAGTTATGGGTTTTGGATGTGTTGCAGTAAGTGGTAGTTCTCCATATACCCTTGCGAGTCATTTGTCTTAGTCTAGTATATATGGTAATTACAATCTGTTCTGATATTTCTATCACGGTTTGCATTTTTTTTTTGCAACCTACCTCATTTATGTCTTTGCATTGATCTTGTTTTAATCAAATCATCATAACCTCACAAATGGTTCTGTCATCAGATAGCCAAGTGGGCTACATATTTATCTCTTTGCTCGTCTGTGTCCCTAGGTGATCACGGTCACATTTTGGGGGCTACAACCTTAAAAATTTGCCCGAGTGCACCACTAAGCATTATCTAAACAAGTTTTTTTGGTTCTCTTAAAAAAGTACTTTTTAGGGTCTCTATTGTAATTTTGGGCCAGCAATGCCCTAACCTTGTGCTGATATTTCTTAAAATATTTCAGTTAGAAGATCCATCTTTTAGTATATTTTTTTCTGGTGTACGCACATACTAAGGTGATTCGTTTATGTGAGGTACAGATGTATTCTTCATAATTTAAATCAGAATTATTTGTTATCTACTTTTGATATTTTAGTTTGCAAACCAGTAATGGGGAAAACGCAGATGAGGTGGACCACTGAGAGGGAAAACATGGATAAGGGGGAACACTGGAAGAAAAAACACAGACGAGGTGGACCACTGAGAGGGAAAACGTGGATAAGGGGGAACACTGGAAGAAAAAACGCAGACGAGGTGGACCACTGAAAGGGGAAACGCAGACGAGGTGGACCACTGAAAGGGGAAACGCAGACGAGGGAGAACACTGAAAGGGGAAACGCAGACGAGGGAGAACACTGAAAGGGGAAACGCAGACGAGGGAGAACACTGAAAGGGGAAACGCAGACGAGGGAGAACACTGAAAGGGGAAACGCAGACGAGGGAGAACACTGAAAGGGGAAACGCAGACGAGGGAGAACACTGAAAGGGGAAACGCAGACAAGGGAGAACACTGAAAGGGGAAACGCAGACGAGGGAGAACACTGAAAGGGGAAACGCAGACGAGGGAGAACACTGAAAGGGGAAATGCAGACGAGGGAGAACACTGAAAGGGGAAACGCAGACGAGAGAGAAACGCAGATAAGGAGGTCCACTGAAAGAGAAACCATGTATAAGGTAGACCCCCTAGAAGGGAAACTAAAAATCATATCAATCTTACCTACAAAAAAAAAAAATAATCTTAACCTATAATTCCAGACTTGTATATATACTGATGACGTAATTTTAAATCTATCACAAGAATTGATTTAAGAAAACAATAAATGATAGTTTTTGATATCAGTTGAACCTTTGAAAGATGAATGCGAACACATATGCAAATATTACACTCTGCCCAATGAGCAGATAAAATGGCAAGGGGTCTACCTCACAATGCTCAACATGGACAAGTAGCAGAGAGCATTAGTCCTCCAAATACCCTTGTAAACCATTCATCTTATAGTCCGCCATATACGTTATTTCTTAATATGCAATGCTACTTGGCAGTTGATATCATCAGACGATCAATACTCTGCCACCAATTATGAATGTCTCTTGACTCACAACCAGAATTTATTAACCTGTTTTAATCCTACACTAACAAATGCATCCGGTTATAAGCTGGGCTATTTTTAATGAAGCAATTGTGAATAGCTAAGGGGCTTAAGATTTTGGAAGAACCTCACAAGGTCAGTGGTTCAGCCACTGAATGGGCAAGTTTCATAACCCTGCAATGCACTAAAAGTTATAATGACTCCTTCCGCCACCACACCTTAAAAAAAAAACAAAAAAAAACCCAACTCCAGTTATTCACTCAACAGAAACCATCACATGACCAACATCTTCAGGCAGCATCCTGTGTTGTGGATGATCAATTAAAAATATTGGGCAGTGGTTACTAGTCTGCATTAAAAAAAAAAATGCTGTTGGACACAAACCATGAGATGAATTAAGCATAAAAATTACACTAGAAGTTGAAACCCCTACTAATAACCTTTCTAGGGGATGAATTTTCAAATAACAAAAAGTTAAAAAAGAATAGATTTTTAAATTTCTAGCCCTGTAGCTCCATTGGTATGGCCTGTATGCATAATACAGCCAGACCAACTTGAAAAAAACCTATGCAGGTAGTTTTTGTTGACGGTCTCTAATTGAAAAAAAAAATCTAAAATATTCAGTGAAATACGAGGGACATAACAGGATAATCTAACCTTTAGCACTCAGTAGGCAACTTTGTTCAGCGAACAAAAAGTTTGTCCTGCTACTGTTGCCAATCAATACTGTGTTCGAATTTCTCCATTGTGTTGTCACATTGATTTCAGATGGCCAGACACACAAGTTACAGTCTTTCAAAGTTACTGAGTGCACAAAATCTTGGTGCCCTTGAAAAAAAATGAATAATGCCAATTATTAAAAGCACCTTGGACGATTCATTCAAGAGAATGAAATATATACATTTTCAAAATGAGCAAAAAGTTGGATGCTTTCAAACGGGGTTCTGCACCATATTTTTGGTTCCATAGCTGGTTTAGAGAAGTAAACCTTTCCCAGCTTCAAACCAGATATTACATGGTGTGGTTGCAAAAAATCAAATGTGTCCATTGTACTACACCTCAGTTATTGATTTTCATTAAGAAAGCAATGTTGAATGTCGCGGGGGGAGGGCTTCTGTGAGTGCGAAAAATTTGAGACAACCTGCCTCAGATTACACTTTCAACTCCATTTTGTTTATGTTTCCATCTCAATATATTCAAATCTATTCAACTGCTTTCTTCTTTACTAATATCTCTACATGACAATCCATTTAAATTTCTTCCAATTTATACTGATCCCTTTATATTCATATCACATTAGCCATCGATAACTGTCCTTTGGGAAAGGACCTGCCTCGATATATTTCTACACATTTTCATATCATCTGACAGTTTTTGTGTACCTCAGTTTTTCTCATTATCTATATCTTCCAAAGCCTGCAATCAACATAGCCTAGTCGGTCGCAGTCTGTGACAGATAGATACACATCAAATACATACATCGATGAGGGCAGACAGAGATACATACATAGATTAGTATAGGCCATATAGTATAGATTAGTATCTACCTATCAATCTCGGTCTGCCCCAAATTATCGATATATCCATCTCAATGAGTCCCTGGTCTGTACTTATCTACCTATCTCATTCTGTATTCATCTATGTATCCGTACCAGGCTATATCTACCAACCTCTTTTATCCATGTGTGAACAGGTTTTCTGATTACGTAACCCATCGACTGACTGAATGGTCTGGTTGGGTCGGCCGAAGCAGCAGCATAGTGATGAGTAATGCTACCAATGAGTTCTATGCAAGGAATGCAAATAGTTACAAAAGTGGGTGTCTATCCGGCCACTTCTTTACTTTTATAGGCCAAGTGTCAAACTGACATGTTTACTTACTGCCATAAACAAAAGAAGCCAGTCACCAACGCTACCGATTCCCTCACCACACTCTCAGCCATTCCGCACTCCCCCACAATCAGATTACACCATTCTACACTCCCCCATAAGCAGATAACATCGCCATTGTAGCAATGAAGTCATTTCAGTAATTTGAAATCAATTTAAATGCATGCAAAGGAATATATGCCATGGAAGCTCAGAGGAAGTGTTATTTGTCTAAAATGGAAATGAGTATGATAATGAACCTCACTAACACGGGTAGCCATATGCTCACTGTTGACTAGTAATTAGTAACTTTGTTCTGTGTTGGAGAAATTGAAATTGCTCGAAAGATGGCAGAGGATAGTAGCATATATGTTGTTTTCCAATAGATTATGTTTAAAAAAACAAAATTGTCTCTTTTTCTTCAATTTGATGAAGCAAACAAACTTTTTGGCCAATCCATTAAGCAGGGACAGACAACTTCCCTTTTTATTTCTCTGTTGAACTTGGTGTGAAATTCAGGTGGGTCACACATTTCTACATCAGAATTATACATAAAAATATATCAACTGTTATTACCAAGGAATTGTTTTTTGTGGATTCTTCTACTATATATACATATATATATGAAAGACATTTAAATTTTTTAAAACTATGCAAATTTTACACCATCCAGTGTCCAATGCGCTGGTATCATGATTAGGGTCCATCTACGGAAGCTCAATAACATGGGTAGCCAGACACACACTGTTGACTTGTCTAAGTAACTTAGTTCTCTGCAGATTACTCAATGAAAATAGCCATGTTTCAGGTTCTTTAGTTGAAAAAGAATATCCATACTGTACCAAAGTCAGATCAGTGTATTTATGTTGGAATTGCATCTGGTTGCAAGGTATTTACAAAAACATATCAAAAATAAGTTGTATTGGAAAACGTGTGCCTTCCAGGTGACACTTGGGAAGATCAATTGTGTCCTTACTTATTTGCTCCCTTTACCCTTATCTACAGTGCATGGCCGAAATGTGATTGGTCAATTTGAAATAAGCACTGCAGGAGATTGGCCGGAAAGGGAGACAAAAGCAAGGTATGATTTGCCTCTTTAGCACATTTAAAACATAACTTTTAGCAGCCTCAATTTTTTAAACTATGAGCACATTCAAATCATGTGAGCGAAAGTTTTTTACAAGTCTACAAATATCTATTGATTTTATGCTGTTCTATATAGATATTCAAGCCAGGAATTTGAATTCCCTATCATTGGGAAATTTCTGGATGTATTTAATGAAATTTCAATTTTTTTATAGTCAGAAATGGCTTTAAAAAAGCCAAAAATGACAAGAAGACTGCAGTAAATGGCCAAAAAGAACAACAAATGGATTAAAAAAAAAAAAACATAACAGCAATGACCAAAATTATCAGAACAGATATCAGAGAATTTGGAATTAGGTTTTTATTGGGAATTAGCCATTAGACAGCTAGTGACAACACTTGCAAACACCCTGATATTTTACTTTTCTTTAGCATGTGTAGAGAATTTAACCTCACCTGAGATTGGAGAAGGATCTTTCAAACTCTTGAGCTTAATTAAATCTTCGATTTTTTTCAAAAAGCTAAAATGGCTTGAAAAATGCCAAAAAGACCACCATAAATGATCTTAAAGAACACAATAAATGAGAAGGAAAGGATCTTGAAAACTCCTAAGCAGCACCAAGTCACAGTAGGTGTTAGAGCAGTAAAGATCAATACAGAGTCCAATGTGGACTGATAATTCGGATCTTTTGCTGGGTTGCATCAGTGAGAACCTCAGATATGTTAGACCTCTAGTCCCAAGCTTGACCACTCAGCTCTTGCCTGAAATACCAGCTAGCACAGATCTATTTGATTTTGAAAACTATCCTCTATCACTAAGTCAGAGTTCCTTGAACTTTATATCAGCATCACTTCCTTTTGGTTATTTTTTTAAAAATCATTGCCCCTTCAAATTTCGCCCCATTTGGAATCATATTGGCCTCGTGAGAATGACTGGATCAAGTGGTTCAGTTAAGAATGACAGATCCTTGCATACGTTGACCTTCACCACTTATGATCAAGCAGTTCTTTCAAATGTTTCTGTTTCAAACTAGAGAGCCATTCACTAACTAAAAAAATGAATGAAAATCAGTTCATTTATAGCTATGGTGCAGGGGAAGCAACAGTAAGTTTTGAATTTTCATTTTTTTTAGATAATCCTATCGATGTATTAAAAAGCATCTCTCAAATCATAAAAATTCTTGGATCTATCCTCAAATTCAACCAATTCTTTCTTACCCCATAGCCCAACATTCTACAAAATATCATTGGAATTCATAGAGAACTTTTGGGGATATTGCATTGCTAAACAGACAGACAGAGAAGAGGAAATACATATATTTCTTCCAACTTTGTTGATAGAATAAATCATATGCTTACATTACAAAATTTGCAAGCTCAAATAAAATGTGAAATTGGTAATGTTTGTAAGAATTCCAATGCAAATCCCAACAAGTAGAAAAAAGTCACAATGAATGCAAACAAGAATTTTTGCACCATTACATGGTCAAGTTAGTAATTAGTAGATACCAGTTTTTACTAAATTTTGATGCTTTATCATTTGGCGAAAAAATATTCTGAAAATCACCCCCCCCTCCATTATAAATGAGATAATCCTTCCTCATCTGAATGCAAAAGAAAATAGTATGCTGCATTTAGATAATGTATTTCACATCTGTATCAGCAAGGGTTACCAAAAAAGACAAGCCTCAGAGAAACCACCATGATTCCCCAACTACCACCCCACCCCAGCCACATGCGTGATAAATCTTGAAATAATGGGCTATCAACCAGCATGTGTTGTCACCTGAGAACAATTTGCGTTGTTTCAAACATTCATCAATGAAGACAGGTACTACAGAAAATGATAAGCTGGTTTGCTGACTCCAGAAATACTTTCTGGAGGAAATGATTGTCCTCCAATAGTGTTAGTCTGCCAGAAAAAACATTTCTTTATTTTCATGACCTAATTAATTCAGGCACATGAAAAGCTTGTTATCTACATCCTAATTAAGGGGCTTTTCCCATAACAACCCCCCTCTCTTCACAGTCTGTGGTCAATAGAGTACTCCCCCAGAAGTGAAAAGATCCCCCACTTTCACTGAAACCTCAACCAACTCTCCCATCCTCCAGCAGTTTTTCTCCCAGTTTTCTTTGCCTCGTACCTTGAAGATATCCTCGTACTTTGAACATGAAGTATTTCCTTCTTTTTCACTTCTGCTACTTTTCGCCTTTACTGCAGACATGCAAATCACTGACCCTACCTTTCAGTTGCCGCATCATTTCCCTCAGCAGTTTGTTATGCAACACAATCCAACATATGCTTCTATCTTTAATAGTTTTTGAGATAAAGGGCAGTTAAATGACCAATACATATGGGTCACTTTTATATAATAGATTATAAGCTTGCAAGCTCAAATGGAACGTGAATTTTGTAAAGCTTGTATGAATTTATATTCAATTTTCAAATCTCAATAAGGTAAAAAAAAAAATCAGTTTCCCAATTGTCAACAAAAAATATCATTTCCAGTTTACTTGGATTGTTCAAAAAATTTAAAAACAATAGAAAATGGTAATTCTTCTAAAATTGATTCTGTCCTGTCTAAGAGTCTTTTTGGAAACGTCAAATCAAATTATTGGTCTCTGGAGGCCGTTCTTGGAATCCGAGGTTTTTGTGTTTGCGTAAGAATGATTCCAAGACAGACAGACAGACAGACCAAAAGTCTCGGAGATGATGTTGACATGGGATAGGCTAATCATACTTATCATATAAGACTTTAACTTTTCCCTTGTGAGGAAACTCTTTTTATTGGGGTATTTATCTAAAGTATTAAAGAACCAGGAATGGCACTGAAGAAAGGGTGAAAGATCAACTACAAGGTGTGGTGAAAATCTTATCATATGAAGAATTTATTTCATTTTTATGTTCTAAGAGGTATGAACAAAATTATTGATGTATGTTTATAGGCAATCAGAACTTGCATATATATCATTACAGGCATCCTCCATAATAACGCTGGTGTTAGGGTTCAAGAAAGCCAACCACATTATAAATGAGTCATGGTAACTGCAAGGTAGATATGAATGACAAGGGTTGGGCAATAGGCAAAAGAGGGCAAACAGTATTTATCCGTTAAAAACTCAAAAGGGAATTGAACAAATAAACGAGGCATTCTTTAATGTTTGTTTTTTCATTAAATAATACCTCTAAAATGATATCTGCACTTCCATTTTTTTTTCTTTTTACACATGTACAATGATGACTTAACCCTTCAAACCCTTAGCACCTAGACCTCCAGATACCTTGTACCCGAGCTCCTGAGTGACTCAAATTATTGGGGTGAGGAGTAAGGATATCGTTCATTGACTACTGATATGTTTTTGTCTAATTCATTTCATTTCAACAGTTGGCTGATAATAGTGAAATATATTTCTAAGGTGGAGGATGGGGCGCGAGTTGTGTCATTTGTGTCTTATCTATACAGGTAAAATGTTGGGGGTCCACCAACCTACCATCTTGTATCGCAAAGTGTGCTACAGCAATGAGGAGACACCAGTATTATTGTAAGCAACAGCTGACACTTTATTAGAAACTCTGAAAGAAAAAAAAAAAAGGTCTGACAGGGCTTGTTATTCAATCAATAGAAACCATCATGTGACTGACATCTTTCAGCAGCTTGTGGTGCTGGGGGGGGGATCAATTGAAAAAATTGGAAGAAAAGATGATCAATGATTAATTTACTTCACTCGTCCTTTGTTGGGCATTGATCATGAAAAAGGTCTGACTTCTCAAACATGAATGCTGCCAGACACTAACTAAATAATCAATTTAGCATGAACTTGGATTGCAAATTGAAAGCCCCACTAAAAAGCTATTTAGTTGGGAAATTTAAAAAAAAAAAAAAAGTTTTTACTAGACACACGTCTGATTGGTCACTAAATAAAAGCATGTTGTGTTGGTGGTGATCAATTAAAAATTGGAATATGGGAAATAGGGGTGATGATTTATTTCTCTCTCTTTTTGTTAGGCAATGATCTCCAAAGGAGAAAAACCGACATGAATTTTGCTGGACACAAACTAATGGACCAATTTAGTATAAACTGACATCACAAATTGAACCTCCAACTAAAAACATACTGAGAGTGGGGGAATTTTCAAAAACAAAAAGTTTCTACTAGACATAAGTAAATGTTAAATTTTGAACCTTCCATCCTGTGCTATGGTACATATCAACACAAGATGGCAGCACTCTCCAGCCAATAGTTTTTTAGAAAATGGGGTTCTCTCACTGTACTCCATTGTGCACGGTCTCCCCTATAAAGCCAGCTACACCAGCTTAAAATTGAAGAAACTTATTATGACAGTTTTGGTTGACAATTATAATAAGTATGCATTTGTGTGCTTACAACAAGTAGTGTTTGTGACGGGAAGCCCAGATGAGATTTGGATGAAAACTTATTTATTGAAATAAAATTTCAAAAGTTCAATCGGTGACTAGAAAATTCATTGTGTATATCTAATCGCAGAAAAATTTGCCAAAATACAATTCCTGTACTTAATGACTAAGATTATCCATTATCTTATGCTTGTAGTCCCTTGTGCTTTGCCTGCATCTCCTCATTCTTTCCTTTTCCAATCTTTGTTGCCCATTCATGCTTTTATCTAAATGTTACACAAACAGGGATTACTTTCATATGCAAAAATCGCTATACCCACCCCAGTAAACTTTCTTTTCACACTTCTACTTTGATACCCTCTGATAGAGCTACATAACTCCCTCTTCATAACCTCTCACTAATCTACCTTTCTCTTCTCCCATTTCCCTTCTTACCCTCTTATCAAACTACCTAACTTTCTTTCCTCCTCTCTCCCTCCCTATACCCTCAGCAAACTACATCAGTTCCGTTCCGTTCCCTTGCCATTATTGCTACACGTTGATGAGTGAAATCTCTCTGCACACAGGAGGTCACTGTGCAGATGTGGTGCAGAATATGTAGGGACATAATTGGATCAAGATCCATTCTTTTGGGAGGTGGATATAATTGGATCAGGATCCATTCTTTTGGGAGGTGGACATAATAAGGACCAGCTGATGATCTGAATCTCATGCCTGGAGAATTAGAAACTTAGCTATTCTCCAAGTAATTACTTTATTAGAAAAGAAACCCAAATGACGACTGATGCCACATTGGGAGACAAGAAATTGACAGAGATAATTAAATATTGTTCCAGTACAGGGGTCCCCAACCTTTTTTGTACAGCAAACCGGTTTTATATTGACAATATTCTTATGGATTGCCCGAAAGGAGGGGGGTGTTAATCTCAACCAGAATATAGATGACGTGTTAACTATGTCACTTATAAGTGACTGAAACACTTAACTTTGTTTCCAGAAAGGTTTATCTAACAGATTTTATATCAAGATCCACCTGAGCTCCTGAGGGAAAAGCTCAAATCAATTTTTGAAAGGTTTTGTTCAATGACTACAGAAATGTTTTTGTCTTATCTATTTCATTTTTACAGTTGGTTTGCTGTGTAGGTCAAATATATTTCTTAGTGGGGGCAATGAAGGCGTGACAGGGAATGAGGGAAGGTACAGCTGACTCATATCACCAAATCATATTATTTCCTTGTGACCCAGTAACACGTGCTTTGCAGCCTGGCACCAGCCCATGGCATGGTGGTTGGGAACCACTGCTCTATTATATTCAGCAGAGTTCAGTATTGAAGACTCAAAAGGTTCCACTCAAGATTATTGTTTAATCATAATCTTTACAGTAAACATATCCAATGGGGGGGATGATTAAATACAAAAAAAATGGTCATAGTTATCCCGGGAACTGTCACCTAAACTATCAAAGTAGGTTTCTACAGTTTTAAAGTTGGCCCAGCTGGTTATGTATCGTGCGTACAGGTTGCAAGGAGCAAGAGGGCTGAAAATAGAGATATTTACGCCATAGAAAAATGATTTTGTCTGTGATTTTAATTTCCCCTCACAATTACTTTTTTTAGAGGGGAGTTCAATTTACAATGTAAGTTTATACTAAATTGGACCATTAGTTTGTGTCCATTTTCCAGTTATGTTTGAGAGTGCAAGGGAGAGAACTAATGCATCTATGGCCCAACTTTCTGGCTTGCTATCTAACAGACAGCAGGGGATCCCTTAGGATAAAAACATCAACTGCAAATGACGAAAATTTCCATCATTGCAGTTCTATGGCGTATTCAATAAAATTTCCATTTTATAGTGATTGATGGCAACTCAGTGCTATCTGTGAGTCCAAGCTTTTATCTTGCAAAGGATAACTTAGAATGGATTATCTTGCAATCGACAAAGGCTTTTACTTTGCAGTGGATATCCATTACTCTTCACCAACTGACACATTTAAGGGGTTGATTTGGACTGATTTTCATTTTATTGTGATTGAAGGCAACTCAGTTCTATCAGTGAGACAGGGCTTTTATCTTGCAATGGATTGATATTCACCACCTTCTGCAGTTAAGAGGCCGATTTAGACTGATACCCATTAAAACCATTCTGTCCCAGACATCAACAATTCACCTTGCAAGAAAATAAAGAATTCTGGGTTTTACGTGTCATATATATCTTCTCTTATACACAAAGGACAGTAGCTTATCTTTGCCTTGGGAATAAACTGAAAGTTTTATTGGTTATTATGCTTTCTAAAACCAACAGAACAAGAGAGAGAGAGAGAAAAAACATGGAAGAAAAAAAATATCACTAGGAAAATAGATTCTTAGTTGCCTCACTCAAATTATTGTCCCTGGCGGTAAAAATGTTGCCGAGGGACTATCATTCACGATGGATGTCTGTCGTTGTTGTTAATGCCGTTTTCTTTTTCTCGATTGGATAACTTTGATATTTCTTCATATATTTCATTGAAATTTAGTAAACAGGCTTGGAGAGAGATACTACCTGGGGAGGAGGGGGAATTATGGCCGACCTGATGGTTTGCTTAGATTTTATAAGCATTAAATTATTTTTTTCTAAATTGTGTATCTAATTGTAATAGTGATAATAAGCAACTGATTCCCACTCCCTCTATTTCAACCTTTACACTTTAATGATTTTTATACACTGATTTACTTGGACTAGTGTCCTCATCTTGACTGTTATAGTCCCAGTGTTTTGGTTGATATATCCTACCTGTTACAGGATGCAACTTTCTGGAAGTTTCAAATCCATTCCAATCCCGTCATGGTTGAGGATATCTCGTATCGGTTGATTCTCCCTAGTTAATTCATCCTTGTGATATTACTTGTCTACCTTCATCACTGAACCAGAGTACCTCTTTAGCATAATCCAACCAAGGAATTGAACACACAACTGCCAGGTCACTAGATATGCCTAACCAATGCTTTTATCCACTTAGCCATGTGTCTCACAAGACATTGAAGCATTAAGAATTTCGAGCCTCAGACCTAACAATGCTTGTTTGTCTCTTCCACTGAACCAGAGTATATATAGTTTAACCAGGAGAGGGAATATTTGAGTCTTGAACTCAATGTCCTTTCGGTGACAATGTTTCAGTTGTTGTACTCTCCGGTCTTCTTCAGCTATCAGTCATACTAGATAAACTTTGGGGAATTTCAAACCAAACTCACTGCTTAACCCATCTGGGAATTATGAACCAAACCGAACCAAAGGACAGACACCTGAGGAGGGCAAGAGGGTATAATAGCTGAAACATTATGACAATAATTGAAATGAGATCAGTCAACCCCACTAAATTGAATAAAGGCTTTAGTTCAAAATTCCAAAAGGTTTACTAAATAGAGCAAACACATGAAGAAAGCCGGAGAGTACAATGGCTTAAAAGTTGTAACTACAACAACCAAGATGAGGATACTAATCTGAGTAAATCTGTGTATAATGAAGAAAATTCCCCATGTCAGAAATCCAGACAATTGAAAAGTTGGAAAAAGAGATGATCAATAGATAAGTTACTTCTCTTGCAATTTGTTGGGCTGCGATCACTAATAAGGGCCCGAATTTTCAAAAGACAAGCGAGCACAAACTGGTGAGCAATATAGAATAAACTTACATTGTAAATTGAAACCTACCCATGAAAACCCATCTGGGAAGGGAATTTTCAAAAAACTAAAAAAATTCCAAGTTTCTTCTATGAACTGAAAGGACTAGGCAAAGTCTGGATAGATAGATAGATAGATAGATAGATACAAACATCCATACAAGTCAGAACACATGAATAACCTAAACCCAGCAACAGAGATTAAACCGGTCTGTTGTGGGTAGCGATGATTGAAAATAAAACAGCCCTCTCCAGGATATCACCAATTCACCTTGTAAGAAAATAAATAATAGGTAAATGATGAAGGGTTTTACGTGTCATATGTATACTTCCTTATACACAAAGGACGGTAACTCATCTTTTGCCTTAGGAATGAACTGAAGGTGTTATTGGTTACGCTTTCTAAAACCAATAGAAAAAGAGAGAAAAAACATAAAGGAAAGAACGACGCCACCAGAAAAAGAGTTTCTTTTGTTGCCTTTCTCCAATTTTTCTAATCGTGATTGTCTGCTAAAAGCTGCTAACAGGTGTCGTCACTTTACAAAAACACAGCCGAGATCAATACGTCTGCGTGTCAGAGGTCATCCACACAAAAACCCAGACGGTCGGTTCGGTGAAGAATTTCCACCAAAGTCTCGGTGGAATCACTTTCGGTTATTTATTGCATCCTCTTGAAATTCAATAACATCAGCCGAGCAGACATAATCAACCCAAACATCTTCATTCCTTCGTCTCATTTCATTTGCCGACATTACCCCCTCCCGTCCACCAATGCCAGCCGCCAACTCCGTGTTCTTACCATTTCCCAAAGTAACCAAGACAATTTTTTCTTTCTTTCTTTTGTTCTGTCGAGTTCCTCACACACACACAAAAAAAAGATGGCCAGGAAGATCTTATTAAAAGATAACAACAACTGATTAGGGGTGGATGACCTATCCGAACCAAGATACAATTACCTACAGAAAAACGTGTCGTGTCGTCTTTCTCTTTCCAACCCAACTCCCAGTCTTCCAACCAGGCTCTCTTTGGGGGAGGGAAAGAGTATGACTTTTGTAATTAAATAAAACTGGAGACAAGACTGTTAGTGTTTTGCATTGTAATATATACTTAACGAGGAATAATTTAAAGATAGGAGATAAAAACTTCAATGACGAAATATTAGATAAGAATGAAAAAAGAGGTAAATGCAATTTGGTAGAAGGTTCAAATTAAATTGCTGTTTCAATTTGATAAAGTTACAGACGGATTGTATTGGACACACGGGTTCTTGTACAATCACCGAAGGTAAGCAACACTGAGCCTAGTTAATACCTCGACGGGTGACTCTCTGAGAATACCAAATGCCGTAAATGGTTGGGGATCATGTAGAGAGCCTCCCTCAGCGATCGAGTTAATCCTTCAAATGAGGAAACTAATGTCTATACTACGCTAAATAATGCAGGCCAAAGCCCCCTAACCCCGCCCTGAACCGTCTGACTAGACAGGCTGAAGAAAAAATCTATGAATGATTCTTCCAAGCAAGCTCTCTTCTGGGGTGGGGATGGTTCGTAATTAGATAGAACCCAGAGACAAGACTGTTTGTGCTTTGCATTGGAATATATACTTAACGAGGTAAGAATAATTTAGAGATCAGAGATAAAATCTTCAATGCTAAAGAGAATTGAAGAGGTAAATGTAATTTGGTAGAAGGGTCTAATTAAATTATCGTTCCAATTAATAAAGTTATGGTAAAATCTTGTTGGATATACCAGCTTTCATACGATCACAGAAGTTAAGCAACGTTGAGTTTGGTCAATACCTAGATGGGTGACTAACAAGGTACACCAGGTGATATAAGCAGCTAAAAAAAAGAAAGAAAAAAAAAAAACAAACAGGTCAGGTTAGTCAATCAACAAAAACCATCATGTGACCAATGTCTTTTAGCAGCATGCCATGTTTGGGAAGATCATTTAAAATTCAGAAAAAGAGGTAATCAATGGAAAAGTCTGAACTTTCAAAAACCAAACCTGAACGCAGCTGGACATCAACTGAGAGATCAATTTGGCATAAACTTGAATTGCAAATTGAATCCTCAACTAAAAACCTATTTAGGGAGGGGGATTTGGAAAAAAAAAACCTAAAAGAAATGTTTTTTCTTGACATAAGAAGTAAATATTGAAAATGGCAGCCCCAAGCTCCATTGGTGCAGTGTGTACATATGATATGTACATAGCAAGCCAGCCAGACCAACTTGAAAGCTGTAGATACCCATTTTGACAGTTTAAACTGATGGTTTCTAGTAAAACCAAACAACATTTTGTTATACTCAAGGGAGATCAACAAGTATTATAGCTTGCCCAAGGGGGACCTAGATCTGTTGGAGGTAGCAATACATACAAGTCCACATAGATTATTTCTGCTGATCATTAAGTCCCCTGAAGCATTCAAATTTTATCACAAATGATCATTTTCAACCGAATCTCACAATCGAATCTAAAAATACGACTTGGAACCAATTTTAAGTGTTTTAAACGCGAACAATATCTGGTTGTGTCAGATTTCATGGAAGACAGACAAGTAGAGAGAGTAAACAATTCGTTTTTCTTTTCTTTTTTTTTCCAATATTACCATTTATTAAAAATTGCTTTTAAATAATAAAACGTCTGGGTACAAAATTCCAGACAGAGATATCAATGTCTGATCTCCTGTTTTTTTTTGCGTGTGTTTTTTTCTCCAATTCTCTACAACAGAGCAGACAATCAGATTACCAAGTGATAGCTTCATGGTTAGAAAATTATAATTGGGGCTATGAGACATAAGGTTCAATCAGATTACTGAGTAATAGCTTTATGGTTCAGGACACAGCATTAAGGGCTATGAGATGTAAGGTTCAATGGCATTGGACTCGGTACACAGAGGTGGTGCGTGTATAGCAAGGAACAGAATTAGAGAAACTGAGTGAATTTCATGGTCACTTAGCACTAATACCCATGGGAAAAGCATGAATCCAATTCTTCTGCCAGCTAAAGATAAATGGCAGAAATCTGGAGTCCTTTAGCCCCGTAAAGCAGCCATACCAAGAAAGGGTTACTCTGACAAAAAACCTATGGGCATGGATGAGGCTGACAAATCCAGTGAAAACTTACAACTGAAACTACTGTTTGTAGAAATGAGTGTATCAAGTTCTGCTTTTCTCATTAAGTGGCATTAGGAGTGTTAGTTTCAAGTAACTTCATTGAAAAAAGATGATATTTGACTGGATAGTCACAGCTGTTACATCGGCCTGCATTTTTCCAAAAAGTTTGTTTGCGCGCACAAATGATCCAAATAGAGTGACCAGGCCCGGCTGATGATCCTGAGAGAGTGGGCAAAAAGCAGTCCAGCTTGATTGGCTTTTTTCAAGATTTTATATTTTTTGGAGATCTGGCCGATTATTTCCAATTACTCCAATGAAGATCTGTGATAGCCACTCACCCAAATGGGTTTTTCTCAACATTCTGTTTAATTTACATCACTTTTCTATGAACTTTTCCATTTTAAATGTGAAAATTAACAATTTTTTGTCAACAATGTTTTTCTTTTTCCAGTGACAATTCCATTAAGCTAAAGCAAGGAAAATTTATGATGTCAACAGAGCTGATCTTTAAAAATTTATCTACATCAAGTTTTTGACTTCGGCCAAAAAAAATTAGATGACAAGTTTTTTCAAGCCTTCAGGAGGATTTCTTTTCATTTCCAATGTAACCATAATGCTAAACTAAACTGTTATTTGTAAAAAAAATATCTAAGGCGGAAAGAAATTGTTTTATAAATTCTGTATCATTGGAATCTTGAAACCAAACTTCTGCATTCAAACATTTTAATATTGGTAATATGAAAAGCTGTACACTACAACTGCCCAACTCTGCACAGGTATGCCTGGGGGTGTTCACTGACCTGTCCAAGAGTGTGCGACATCCATGCCAATATTTGATGGCAAAATGTACCAGTTACTATGCTCAATACACTCAAACAATTTTACTATTCAGGCCATGTTGTGCAAGAAGACGTTTATTAAAGAACATGTCTTATCTCTGTATGGTCAGATGTTCAATTATTTTTCCCTGGGCAATGCTGGGATACTGTACTAGTATATATATATATATATATATATATATATATATATATATTATTGTGTCATCCACAGACAGCTGTTTTGATGTATTACATCTCTTCAGTGTGGCTATAGACTTTATCCCATCCAGTACCGCGAAGCAGAATTGAAACCCTTACATCGGACCCGGAGGCCGATATCCTACCTCTGGACTACGGAACTGGGTGGTCAGTAAGGCTAAATTTAAGCGATATATTCATTTTACGCAGAAACTCCTCAACCACCAGAGTGCTCTATTCCTATGGAAGAAAAAGATTTTTTTTTTTTAAAACATAGTATTAGTTACCAACCTTTGTTAACAAACAAGTTAAACATTCTTTTTTGTATTTTCAAAAAAGATTTTTTGTGTATTTTTGTTTTTTGGTCCTTTTGCATCAACAATGCCAAAATGAGGTGCAGATGATATAAGATGTAAGATCATTAGTTCTGGTACAAGTGTGGACAACAGTGATTCATTTTTGTGAGGTACAGATATTCTTGATATTTTCACATGTGTGCGAATAATCCTCAAAACATTATCTCTCTCCCTCCCTCTTTCCCATTCTCTTTATCTCTCACTGCATTGAAGTCATCAGATAGGTAAAGCTTTTGTCCATAATGATAAACACACACACACACACACACACACGTATATATATTTATAGATATATCAATTGTATATATGTAGAGTGTTTTCCTTTAAAACAATATTCTCAGCCTACTTAACATATTTGATTATAACATGTGATCAAAGTACTTTAGGAAGGACAAGAGAGGACAAGTGGAGAGAGAAAAGAAAGGAAGAGAGAAAGAAAGAATGAGAAGAAGGATGAAAGAGAGAGAGGGAGGGAGGACAAGAGAAAGGAAGAGTGAACAAAAGAAGAAAAGAAAGAGAGAACAAAAAAACAAAAAAAGGAAAGAGAGAAGGGAAGAGAAGAAAAAAGAACAAAAGAGAGAACAAGAGAAAGAAAGAGAGAACAACATAATGAATGGAAGGAAAGAAGGAGAGAGAGAGCAAGAGAGAGAAAGAACAAGCCAACAAAGAGAAGAGAAATAAAGAACAATAGAATGAAATAAAGAAAGAAATAAAGAAAGGGAATAGAGAGAAAGATCGAAAGGGAGCAAGAGAGGAGACAAATAACAAAATTGAAAAAGAAAGAGAAAATGAAATAAGGAACGACTGAAAAAGAGAACGAAAGAGGGAACGAAAGAGAAAACAAACGAAAGAGAAAACAAAAAAAGGAAACGAAAGAGAAAACAAAAGAAGAAGGAAAGAACGAAAGAGAGAATAAAAGAAGGAAAGAACGAAAGAGAGAATAAAAGAAGGAAAGAACAAAAGAGAGAATAAAAGAAGGAAAGAACGAAAGAGAGAATAAAAGAAGGAAAGAACGAAAGAGAGAATAAAAGAAGGAAAGAACGAAAGAGAGAATAAAAGAAGGAAAGAACGAAAGAGAGAATAAAAGAAGGAAAGAACGAAAGAGAGAATAAAAGAAGGAAAGAATGAAAGAGAGAATGAAAGAAGGAAGAAATTAAAGACAGACAGAAAGAGGTGAGGATGGAATGAAAGAAGGGAGGACGGAATGAAAGAATGAGAGAGAGCAGGAGAGAACAAGTGGGAGAAAGAGAGAAAGAGAAAACGCGAGAGGAAGAGAGAAAGAGAAAAAAAGCGAGAGAAAGAGAAAAAAGCGAGAGAAAGAGAAAAAAGCGAGAGGAACAGAGAACAAGCGAGAGGAACAGAGAACAAGCGAGAGGAACAGAGAACAAGCGAGAGGAACAGAGAACAAGCGAGAGGAACAGAGAACAAGCGAGAGGAACAGAGAAAGAGAGAACAAGCAAGAAGAAGAAAGAAAGAGAGAAGAAACCAGAGGGAGAAAGAGAAGGAGAGGAGAGACAAAAGAAAGGGGAGTCGAAAGACAGACCGAAAGAAAGAAAGTCAGAGAGAGAAAGAAAGAAAAGCAAGATGAAAAATCCAGAGAATGTCTACAAGTCTGGATTTACGGCTGTCAAATCCCAATAGTCCCCAAACTGAACCATTCTTAAGAGGCACTCAACAGCATTAACCTAAGTAGTCCAAGTGGTAGATAAAAGCACACCTAACCCCCAGGTATTCGCCTACTTGCCCTATTATTCTCACCTGACCCTATTTCCCAGATTAGTACACCTGGCCTTAATCAGCCGAAGAACAGCTGTACCTTTGACAGTTTTGTTTACTGATATAAGTAACAAAAACAGACACCAAGTAGATATGTGTTTTCACATATCTTGACAACAGCAGGTAGAAGACTCTATGGGAGATGCCTAATACCTTCCCTAACTCTGACTTTCAAGACACACCTTGGTTAACCCATTAGCTGGAAATTTCCATTGCAGTTCAATGGCTAACTCAATATGATTTGCCTTTCTTTTTGTAATTAATAACAACTAGATTCTATCTGAGTCAATGCTTTTATCTTGCCATTGACAAAGGCTTTTATCCTGCAACAGATAACTATCACACTTGCCACTTTCTTCAGATAATAGGTTAATGAAAGGTTCTACCAGCCTTTTCAATCACTACCTGGTTTAATTTCATGCAATAATCTAACCACTGACATATAAAAAAAACAATCCATTTCCTGCCGGGGTTAGGGCTTGAACTTGACACAACTAAAAAGGGAACACTTCACACTCTTGCAGTGCAACTAAACTTGTGTTTGTTACAAAGGTGAAGATGCGCAGAATATACTCATGATGAGAACAGTGTCTTGTCTGACGCCCCCCCCCCTCTCTCTCATTAAACATCTGTGGTCATTATTAATCATTGATGACAAAGGCAATAATTGGATTATTAGGTATAATCATGTTTCAAACCTTCATCATTTCATTGTCCCCAAAATTTTCATCACTAACTCTTTATTTATCTATCTATTGCAAACCAGATACAGTCAGCAAGACCTTTCAACCTAGTAATGGGTCTAGTGTTGAGACCATACTTCGACGAACCTTGAGTTGATATACCAGTCATGCACTTTTTTTGTTTGTTTTTGTTTTCTTCAGGTGGTGGGGGGGTCTGTCTGAATGAACTGATTACAAATCTATGCCATTAATAATTATACTTGATCTCTTTTTTTAGTTTGGTACAGGGACAAAATGCTCAATGTCTAGTACTATGGAGCTCCCCCTAGCCTGCACTCAGGGGAGTAGGATCAGGGTCAATCCCTGGTGCGTAAGGCATACAAATATGCAAGTGTCGATGGAACTGGTCAAATTCTGGTACTACTCCTACATAGCAAGTGGATCCCCTCTTGTGTCTCATTCTGCCCTCATCAGGAGGTACATAAATACTTCATAAACAAAAAAATGTCACTAATCAACGAATAAAGGCAAATATAATCATAGAATATTATAATAATGACATAACTTAATAATCATAAATATTTAACAAGAATGTAATCTGTAATATCATTGGTAGGAATTTTTAAAAGCAAATACAGGTATTCCCTGCTTTTTGGAAGATTCCATTATGCCTCTTTGCTTTCACAAAAGACCTCAAGCTGCCATATCTTTGAACAGTATCTCTGAGAATCTATGCTTCATCTAGAGTTATTTTGTGAATCCAGTGGAGAGATGAGTCCTAAGGTATTAGAAAAACCCAACAGAGCTTGTGAGGGTGTTATGCTTGGCATAGAACCATTTTTTAATATCCATTTCTATCTTTTTGCCTGACTAGCCCCACCCAACCCCCACGGTTTTCTCTTCACTTCTATACGAAATACGAGGGTTGATCGCGAAGAAGTTGGATGGAGGTGGTCGGGGGTCTGGACATGGATTGAGGTTCGTAAAAATGGAAAATTACACCGTAGACTCACTTATAACGTGGTAGAAAATCACGGACCCTGACTTCCATGATATAATGGGTCGATAGTGTATTTTTAATTTCAATTTCAAGCAACACCACCACACCATCTAGGTTCTTTGCATGCTTGCAATTACTTCATATTTTAAAGAAATAGAAAATTATAATATTACGCAATAATTACAATTTTCAATCAAAGCAAGTTGTGAGGGTCTTTCAGAGTTATGAGTGAATTAATATCCCTGCGGTAACAATTGTGCTCAAGAATGGAATTCAAGGATCAGACCCTCAGATTTTCTCATTTTTGACCTAAAATTAGTTTGAACAAATTTCAGCTGTCAGTTTTATGCTGTGCGTTGAAAATCAGGAAGAAAGGGATTGTCAGTGGTCAGAAACTAATGTAAGAGTTACAGACAGAATAAGACATCCATAGGAGTTCTGGAGTGTTGCTAAATCTTTTTCTGGGAGAAGCATGCACATCCCCTTTCATGTACAACAGACATTTGAAGAAAGCTGGAGGGTAAATGGCCGAAACGTTGTGAAAAGGGAACAAACAACAAAGAACAGGAAATTAGTCCAAACAAATCATACACAATGATCAAAACACCCTGTCTGACAAAATTCAGACAAGAGTTTCTGAAATTGTCGACAACAATGATAAAAAAATAACAGTGAACAAGAATACATTGCACTAACTGACATAAGTAAAGGTTCTTGGCTTAAATGTAATAATTGGGAAGTTACTGGTGTAAGTGTTTAAGATCGATACAGTAAAGAAAAAAAATGGTAAAAAACTTGAAAGGGAGATAATCAGAAGGGGGTGGTATTGTGCGGATGTGGTAAACGGAGGGGGTAAATTTGTGTTCTCTTTAGCCAATACGCTGATTATTTGGCTTACGTGGAGAAAAACAAAATGGAAAAAGGGGGGGGTGAGAATGTGAGGAACACATTCGAGGAAAAGAGAAAAAAAAACTCTTTATTTTTTTCTTTGATGTCTTCATTGTATTTGTTTTCCCTGACTTTTTTTATCTTTTTTTTTATTTAGGTTGGGTTATTTTGTTTGTTTGTTTGTTTGATTGTGAGGATGGTTCTTTTCCAATGATAATTTTATTTGCAGCCAGAAGGAGTTCTTTTGTGCAGGGAAACCAAATTTTCGATGCACTTGAACGAACAGCACTGTTTGGCAAACTATCAACCAAATTGTACATTCTCCAACAAGGTGGTCGGTCTGTCCGTCGGTTGGATTGGCATCCATTTTGTACTCATTGACAAGTTTTTACATGACGTACAAAAGAAGAAAGCAGATAAATACGAAGACAGGAATAAGCCACAAAAACTGCAATTGCTAAAGTTTAGTCAGCACCGTCATTTTTACAGGTAGAGATCCAACAAAGCTAATACGCAGCAAAATCAATTTGCACAAATCTTCATTAATTAGATGAAAAATGAAAGCTGATTGGTTGAATAGGTCAGCTCGAAAAATCTCAGCTCAATGATTTTGTCTCCATTTCTCCATGGAGACCCAATCATTGTCTCTGTAGTAATTATGGGTTTCATTCTCTCTGTCGACTGTTAGGCCAACCGCACTTCCCTTGAGCTAGGAAACAAAACAATAAAAACTCATTTTCAAAATTTTATTTTGGAATTAAAAACAGAAGTTGCCCACAATCCCAAATTTTTATTATCTGAACTTCTGAGAATAATTTGAAAATTTTTGTTTCTATTCAAAAGAAATCCTGTGACATTTATCGACACTTTTAATCTGTTCACTACCACTTACAAGATAACTTGTCTTAGGTCATCAGCCCAGTGCAATGGATGAGATAACTTGTTTCATGAAAATGGGTTATTCTTTCACAAGATGGCAGCATCTCTTAGAGCAAATAAAGGAAATCTGTATACTTGCATCGATACTTGATATAACATCTAGTGAATGTTCAAATCAAACCCTAAATTTTTATGTCTACCTTAACTAAAATAAGGCCAAACCACTTCTGAGACACTTTCAAGTTCAAAAGGTCCAAATGAACGTTTCCCAAACATTTTTTAGAGCATATATTTCAGCAGTGCACCACCTCTCTTAAAGTCCATGAAAATAATACATTGAAAAGTGAATTTTAATAATTCTTTTGAAATTCAAACATATATTTGATAACCAAAAAATATAATAGTACTTAAGTATCTAAATGTACTAGAGTTGAAAGATATCGATCAGTACTTTTTCCCAGTGCCCCCTCGCTACTCCTTGTCATCCAATGCCCCCCCTACAGCCTCCATAGCCTTCCAGCACCCATAAGAGGGTCCAAATACACTGAGATGACCAATTTTTTTTATGCTTCAGAATTCATCTATACACCAGCATACATGATAATCTCCAGAGGTCTTACCCTGGAAATGATTTGTAAGTCACGTGACAGTCAATTTGAATCTGTCACCCAAAATTGTCACAAAAACTGTCAACATAAGTTTCTCCAGTTTTCAGGTTAGTCTGGCAGGTTACGTATGTATGTATGTATGTATTTTTGTATCATGTATACAGTCTACACCAATGGAGTCAGAGAGCAGAAAATCTAAACATTTATCCCCTATGATGTCTAAAAGAAACACATTTCTTTGTTTTTGAAAATTCCTCCCTCAATAGATTTTTAGTGGGGGGTTCAATTTATAATCTGAGTTCATGCTAAAGTGTCCCCACAGTTTTTGTCTGACAATATTCACACTTGCTTTTTGAAAATTCTGACCATTTTGGTGATCACTACCTACCACATGGTAAAAGAAGTAACTCATTCATTGATCACCCTTTTTTTTCTTATTGATCACTCCCAATAAAACATATAGGTCATGTGACAGTTTCTATTGAATGACTAACCAGACCTGTCTACAAAAGTTTTCTACTTTTTCCAATCAGAATGAATAAATGCATAAGTCAAAAAAATTTCTTACTTATCTATTTTTTTAAAAATTCCTTCAAAGTGGATCAAAAAGTCGACCATGCCATCTTTCGTGGCGCCTCTCTGTAATTAATTGTTGGGAAAAGGAAAAGCTGAATTTGCTGCAAATTCTCTAATTCCTTGTCTCATCAAAGTCAACCGTTACCAACCGACCTGCTTTCCCACTATTCCATTTTCAAGGAAGGCTGTGACTGATAACAGACCTACCACTCCTGCACTCTGAAGCCAAGTGCTGTCTCCACCCCAGATTCAATGAATTTGTGAGATCTTTCACAGAGAAAAAAAAATGCCGGTGAAGACCAAAATTGTCAACATGGGTTTCATTAGTTTTTAAGTGATTCAGCCAAAAGGGCTAACATAGGTTTCTTCAGTTTTTAAAATATTCTGTGTATACTACTGGCCACACCAATAGAGCTAAATGGGTGAAGATAATCTCAAAAAATAAACTCTTAAATCTTCCATCATACCCTTTTCCAAATTTTTGAATTGATCACTCCCAATACTGCAGGCTGCAAAAAGATGGTTTCTATTGAGTGACTAACCAGCCCAGTTCTTTTTATTTTAACTTTCTATTACTAAGGCATGAATTCTTTTCGTTTCAACAATGATTATTCAAGGATTCATTTTTTTTTTAAGATTAAACAAGGAGAAACTCAGAGAACTGGGTCAAGTCATATTTCTTTTCATGACTTTAAAGCATAGGGGAAAAAAAATCAAGTTGAATTTTCTCTTTCTTGTTGACAAGAGATTCAATTCGTGGTGTTAGTTTGGAGTCAAATTTTAACAGGTATTTGATCTTGTAGAATTACAACATCACTACCTCTCTCCTGAACAGTCAGTCTAGTATATCTTTTTAGTTAGGTCCCAGATCAGTCTTATTGTCAGATCTTTGCAGCTTTTCCCCGAAGAAGTGACTAACGCTGTCAAATGTTTTGAATAAAAAATAATTAGTAATATGGGGCAAAGCATTTGGGGGCTTTATTGTTAGTCTCTCCCAAACCAAAATTTATAATGTATGTCTCATATTTTGTACTCTCTCTCTCTCTCTCTCTATATATATATATATATATATATATATATATTTATACTTACAGGGGTCCATCAAAATAAAAGTAATGCCCATGCGAATTTAATTTTTAAATTTTTAGGCAGACAGAATTCCAAGGGTTTTTTAGCTATAAACCAAACCATAAAGTATGTAGAAGGGGAAAAAATTGAGGAGTTACCTTCTCTTTATCCATAATCTGCTTTCAAAATGGCTGCCCCTCTGGACACAAACAGAAAGCAAAGAGCTGCCATGGAATTTATGTGTTTGAAAGGAGAAATTGGATGTTTATGGAACGATTGCACTTGATGTAAGTACAATGTGAGTTGATGGCAATCCTAGAGAGAAAGTGGAAACTGACCTTAGTGACAGGCTCCACAGTGGCAGGCCAGGTGCTTCTGTGAATGAGGATAAAACCAAACAGGCTGATGCATCCAATATAGCTGATGAAAGAATTACTATTGCAAAACTCTGTGCAAGCCTCTAAGTGAGCCATAATAGCGCCTGCAGTTTAGTGCAGTATCTTGGCTATTCAAAGGCCTGTACAGAGTGGGTTCACATAAGGCTGATAGACTCCATGAAGGAGCAGAGGATGGTTGCTGCCCAAGAGCTACCAAGGGTCCACAACACGGATAGCACCTAAGCAGGTTAGTCACAGGAGATAAGACTTGGGATCCACCACCAAGAAGCTCATATGAGGTGGGTATACATGCCATCATTCAAAGGTGGATATCTACGATTGAGAAGGATAGAGACTATGTTGAAGACAAGATTTTTGGTTTTATTTCGATTAGTTTTGTGTGCTTCTAGTAAATTTTTTAAAGTGAAACAAGCATTACTATTTAACTGACCTTCGTATATATACACATGTAATATATGAGTGTTTGAACTCAGACACACACACACACACATATATATATATATATATATATATATATATATATATATATATATATATATATGCATACAAGTCATGTATAAGTACTCACATACACACTATACATATATACATTTATATATATGTTATGTTATATCCCGGATAAAACCAATAAGCCAGTGCCTAGCATTCAACACAAACCTGGAAACTAAGGATGTAATTTACCATGAAAATCAGGAGCTACGCCATAAATCATCATGGAAACAGCAGCCACAGATCCTTCTCATAAAAGAGATGGAATTCGGTAGGAAAGAGACAAGACACGCAATATCCACAAGTACGATGACAACTACGCATGAGAGTATCTCCAATCTCGTCTTTCAGGCTTTGGGAATTCAATTGTGAATAGACACGTTTTTTGGACCCTAGAAGCACAGCTGATTTTGGAACACAGAGTAATTGAACACAGGCATGCACACAAAAATATCAAGAGCAGCAGAAGCCAAAAAAAGAGACACACACCCAACAAAAAAAATGTTGCTGTAACGATTATAACAAGGCATCCCTAAAGTTGCTGATTTCAAGTGGATGATGCAAAGAAATAGAAAAAACAGCCCCTCCTCCATCCTCCCCCAAAAGAAGAGGACCCTAGTTAGAAGAGGAATGTTAATCTGGTTGTTACAAGAAGAAGCTCATAAGAGATGCAAAAATACTTAGTTCTAAGAAAGTGAAGAAAGAAGCCCTGAAGAAGTGATAAGAAAATACACAATCTATAATGTTTATTTTCTGATGTCAACATTATTTCATGACTGTGTATGTGTATATGAGTGAGTGAGTGTGTGTGTGTGTGTGTGTGTGTGTGTGTGGAAGCCAAATGAAAACTAACAAAAAACAGGTTTCGTCTGCTAGTAAAGAATTCCAATAGGAAACCTTTTGTAAGTTGAATTGGCATAAAGTGAACACACCTGAAAGTTAGACTATAGACGCAGGAGTTCTCTCCCATACATTTTCATCTATAGAAGGAGTTGGACAAAACGAGGAGTGGTAGGAGTTTTTTGGTATGTCAGTCAGCAGTTAGTCTGTGTTGGCAATCAGTACAAGATATATTCACACATCTAACAAGCAATTACCAGTAATTTATATAAGAAAAAATTTTGAACATTCCCTAGGACAAAAAAATGGTGATGATATGTTAGGCTGAGTTGTTGAAAGGTTGGGGTGGCGACAGGTATAAGAGACTGGGGTGTAGGTGAGAGGGAGGAAGAGAGTTTGCACTGCCTCTATAAGGGCTTGCTTCAAAACAAACACTAAACACTATTCGTGCTTTTCATCTTTTTACGTAGAAGTGAAAAAGTTGCATGAAGTGGACTTCCAAAAACCAAGGAATACTTGTATACCACGGAATTTGGTATGTACATGTATGTACATTCTAATACCATGTTAATGCTAGCTAAAAGAAACATCTGCTGGAGGGGAGGTAACGAAACAAACAAATTTTTATTTGGGCTTATTCAAGATATCTATATAAATGCAAATCTTGTCACTGTATTTCCCTGTCGTTGAGAACAATCCAGCCTCAAGGACGCACCTTAATTTTGATTTGCAAAGTTTTGGAAAGAAAAAAAAAGAAGAAACATAGAATTAAGGTCTCTAGCGCTTTCATCTACCTCACCAGGATGTTTGGGGGTGGGGGGCTTAACGAGGTGAAGATCGTTTTGATCACATTTGCTTGGCATTTTTTTTTTCTCTTAAAATATGAAGACACGGTCAAGTTTACACAAACAAATTGATCTGTGAGATGAGTGTGCAGACCTTCACACCATGGTAGGTGCTTCTTTACTGAGCTTTGCTTAGTCTGGAACAGAGCAAGAATAATGGTACCCTTGGTATGAATCGAACTCACACGCAATGGTCTCCAAGTTTAACATACTAACAATTGTTCTATGGTAGGTGCACAAGGGCAGACAAGCCAAGCTGCTAAGAACATACAAACTAACAGAAGATTTTATAATGTCTTTTTCTTTTAAATGGTATTGAATGTTTATTGTCAGAGTCAGAGGCTGGAGTTTTTCAACTGTAATAACAACAACAACAATTCTAATTTGGGGGAGTAAACTCCTGTTTGTCCATCCAGACATGTAAGAACTAACTGATATATAAAATTAAGATTTCCCTACTGTGATTTGAAATCACAACCAAATGATTGGTAGAAGGCTCTCTTACTGATTGGGTCAAACAAATTTTGTTACATGATGTATTTTATTTATACGTCAATAAATGAATACATTTATAAAATTAACATTTTCTTACTGTGATTCGACATCACTACCAAGTGGTTGGTAGTTGACTTTCTAAACCTAGCCAAACAGACAAGTCTTAGTATCAACAAATTCATTTATACTATAGAAAAAAAAGTGTTTTCATAATTTTTCATACAATACAAAAGTTGCAGTAATCATCTTCAGTCGGAAGGGAGGCAGGAATGGAGTTCGACCCTGCAGCAGTCAAATCTGTTTTTTTTTGTTGTTGTTTTTTTTTCCAATTCTCCAGACTTTATCTTCATAGTGTAGATAATTCCCCGATCATTTTCAGCCACATTTCCTTTACCCCTGAATAATTCTCTCCAAGTGAGAGGAAATAAGAACTATGCTGTGTTCTGGGATATTATCTATTCTTGTTTTTGATACTTGTATTTTTCTTCACAACATTTTGTCCTTGTACCCTTTAAGCCTTCCTCAGATATCTGATTTGTTTAGGAAAGCCAGAGAATACATGATCGAAATGTTGTAAAATAAACAAATAACAAAAAACAGGAAATCAATCAAAACTAACTAATTATGATGATTGAAATACCTAGTGTAACAAAATTGAGACAATGAGGACATTAAGTCAACTCTTAAATTCATACAAATCAATATAAAACGTCAATTTCAAGGTAAATAACTTTTGATTGAAATTATCTCCCTTTAACCATTTGGTAAATTTATAATTTTTTCCTATTTGATTCCTAGAAGAATCTTACTTCTTTTTACATTATTCATCGAACAGTTTCACTGTTGGTTAAGAGTTAAATAACTCCTCGAATAAATGCCACTATTTCATCTCAAAATTTCAGACAAGACAAGGAACGATGTTTTCTCTGATGTAACTTCTGTAGCAAGTTCAAATACTGTTCCCACATAAGAAGAATATGAATCACACGCGCGCACCAAACATCTGCTTTGTACTCAGACACAAGAGTTTTTGGAAGATCACCAGAAAAGATCAATTTTGTCTCGCAATTTGATCTTCTCTTCAAAACCCAATCACTGAATCAAAGCCAAATCTTCAACCAGAACCAAATCTATTTTCAGACTGCATTATTATAGCAATCACAGTGTAAAACTGGAGCATATTCAATGAACTGTCCAGCAGGTGTCTTGTTTATCATGAAAGAGATAGTTACATACATTTATAACTTCTCCACTTATAAAGGTATTCCAAGCTCTCCAAAAATAAAAGGTAAAGTAAAAGATACTCCCAATGGAGCATGATGGTTGATGACAAAGTCCCAGTTTTATTTGCATTTGTCAGTTTGGTGATCTATGCAAGACTCAAGTCTGGTCGAGACCTGGATTTTATACCAACAACTTTTTATGATGACCCCCTTGGTAGCCGCAAGTTCACCAAAGGGATACCTCCACTTTAATCAAACAGCTTAGGGTGTACTCAGTTAACTGCAAAGTACACAAGGAAAGTTATCACAATGAAGACTTTTCCATACTCTTCACTCATACCTGGAACCTTCTGTGTATAAGACATATGTCCTAACCATTGCACTATCCAAGTCAGCTAGCTGATAGTATTAACTTATAATCATGAAAGGTTTTGATCTGTAAAAAAAAATCTTGAAATTATAAGCAGAAAATGATTGAAACAGAGAGAGTGGTGATTAATGGCTTATTAGGACTTGACTACTTATTCAAACCATAAAATTCATAAAACGTTATACATTTTTGGTAATTAGATGCCCACAAACTTGTATAACAATTTTCATTCTAATTGGTTCAGTAGTTCCGAAGTTCAATATTTTTTGCATACTGTCATATAGTTATTAATAGATAAAATATAAGCAGACAATCAGATCGACTGCAACACACCATTTTTCAATTCCTGGAGTTTTGTAAACATTATAGCAAAATTTCAGCATAATTGGTAAAGATTTTAGAAATTTTCCCAATTGTGAACAAAAACAACACTTTTGCTAATAAAATGTTAACAATTTGATTGCCCATAACTCACCATCCTGCTGGTAAAATCTTTCCACAAGTCTACGTACAACATTTCGGAGAATTATATCAAGGAATGAGAATTTATTCTTTAGAGAAAAAGGAGATGATGACAAAAGACAGTTATAGCAAATGAAAGTGAGGCTTTCTTTCTGCTAGGGACAAAGACACCCAAAACTGTCCACTGGTCAGCATAAGTTTCTCCAGTGGTTCTGCCTGACCATCTATCTATATATGTGTCACATGAACAGTCTGCACCAATGTAGCTAGAAGGATAAAAACTTAAACATCCACTCCTAATTACTTCTTTTTAGTGATCACAGCAGGTGGTTCCAGTACTGAACACATACCATTTCCACATGCAAGCATCACTGCCCAACATGTGCGGCACCCAATACATACTATTACCCCATGCACATGCTGTACCAATGGAGCAAAAGGGCTGAAATTTGGAACATTTACTCCTAATTGAATCAACAAAATAGGATTATTTTTTTTAAAATTTGGTTTCTGTTGAATGACTAATCAGAGCTGTTTTTCTTTTCATTTATGACACGTTTATTTTCTTTTTTATACTATGTATAATTTATACACTTCATTCAGGTCACATACAGTCTAGCATAAATTACCTTCCGCTGGGGTTAGGATAGGCCTACAAGAAAGTAACCTTCAGTCTGTAGGACACAGAATGAATTTCCGAGATTTATTTTGGCTGGGAGGTGGAGTAGCACTTTCAATGCCATGGGATGGGGGGGGGGGATACTGTAATTTCATTCTCAACTGACCCTCCCCCTTCCCCACCATTTAAATTAGTTCAATACAGAATGAACGACTTCCTGCTTTCTTTTCTCTAGCAATTAAGATAATGATCTGTAGTCGACACTGGAGACACATGCACAACCTCCCTCCTACCACCCAATGCAAAACCATTTTGCGATTATCTATAATTAGGCATTTATTACAGCCAAAGTGTCTAAGAAAACACTTATCTTGTTCATGCAGTGTAAAAAATACATATATATTTGTGCGTATAAACCAAATGTTTCAATTACACTCATACATTTATATATATGGTCAGTAAATACACACATTCATATATATATATATATACATGGTCAGTATTTACAAAAATAGTTGCTGATTTGCAATTAGCACTAGTTCTTGGTGGTGAAAGCCAGGATTTCATATGTTGATTTTCCAGGCAAGCAGGCCCAACCTGGTGTAACACTCTCCCTATCTCTATTTCTGCTTCTTTGGCATTTTGACATCAATAAGTCCCCAGCCAAATGATGATCTCTTATCTTGTTAATGCACTTGATTCAGTAATGGATATTCATCACATAGATCAAACATTATACAGTGGAAAAATTCAGATCAAAATCCAGCTAATAGGTACATGTTAGGCTATAGAATTGACCAATCCTTATACACATATTATATTTATATCATTGTGTCATCATCCACAGACAGCTGTTTTGTTGTATTACAAGTCTTCACTGAGGCTATAGACTATCCATTGTCCCATCCAGTACCATGAGGCAGGATCAAAACCTAAGCTTCAGACCCGGAGGCTAGTATCCTCCTTCTACTCCACGGAACTGAACGGTCAGTGAGGTTGAATTCAAGCGATATATTTATTTATCGTATATATTCCTCATCCACCAGAGTGCTCCAGTCCATGTTGGAAGAGAAATAAACACATTTATACATACGTGTGTAGACACGCACATATAGATATGATAAAATACTTATATGCATGCATCTATAAAAATGAAGTGTGTGTGTATATATATATATATATATATATATATATATATATATATATATATATATATAAATATATATATACGTGTGTGCTAATTTCTTCTGTTTCTGTATTGATCTCATTGATTAATTTACCTTCCTATTATGTCATATGAAGATTACATCATGGAAACTGTTCAGACTTTATGTCCTATCACCCTTTGGAACAGCTTGAGTTGAGACTTGGAAAAACCCTTTAAATTAAGATATTAGAAGTATTGAAAATAAACTACCATTTGCAATAGCTTTGGGCTCCTTAGTGCTAATCCATACATAGCCCATCATTTTAATGGGTACACAGACATAGGTACAAATGTGCCTCTAACATTTACTGTTATACGAGTCAAAAAATAGACAAAAAAATGCAAAGTGTCTCAGATAGAAGCAGAGGGTTTCTTTAATAGTTTTTTTCTTTTCTTTTACAAAGCCTCTGTCCTGCTCACCCTTTATATCAGTTTCACTGATTGTCTTAAGCGATGGTGGCCATTTGACTAGCACAAGATTAATCAATAGCAGGAGACAGGGAATAAATTTTTAAAAAAGATTATCAGAGAGAGAGAGAGAGAGAGAGAAAGGGGAGAGAAATGAGTATTGTGCCATTTTGTTCATCGACATTTGGAAAAATATAAACAACTTGATGGATTTTGGATGATAGATGAAAAACTGCAGAGGATGCAGTTTTCACTTTTATATATATATGTATAAATATATATATATATACACACAGACACACATTATATATATATATATATATATATATATATATACATACATACCCACACATTATATACATGTACATATATACACATACATACACACACACATTATATACAAATATATACACATATGCATACATACACACACATTATATATATATATATATACATATATATATACATATGCATACATACATACACACACATTATATATATATATATATATATATATATGTATAAACATACACACACATATATATATATGTGTGAATGCTTGTATGGATTTATGCATGTATGTAAATATATACTGATGTATTTTTTGGTGAAGAAGATGCCAGAAAAAATGCAAGACTACCTGCCTTGTTGGATTTTTTTTCTCTCCATTCTTTGTTTCTTCAGCAGTTCTCTTTTACATCGAAGCGACAACCTAGATTATAGCGCAAGTCATGTGTTTGCCAACCAATTTCATTTTTTCCCCCTCAATTTTTTGGCTTTTTTTTTTTTCTGATTGTCTTATCTTCAAGAAGAGTTTTGGCATCTCTTGTCTCATGGAACCACAGATGCCAACTGTAAATAATCTTTAAAGAACAGACATTTTGCAGGAAGCGTTATGTAACCAATGAGCTGATTGTCAAAAACTTTAAGGATGACTGATGCCATCTTGACACAATTCATGCTAAAACATATCCACAACCCCAATCCAATAGGAAAAACCGGTCAGCGTTATCTTTTCAAAGGAATTTAAAAATAAGTTTTCAAATATTCATAGGAAAAAAATCCCAGACATTGACTTAAACTCTTATTTCGAAGATAGATAGGATCAATCTCTAAACACGTGATAAGCAAGACTGGCTGCTGCAGAGTCAAATTCCGTTTCCAACTTTCATTCCGATTGAAGATGACTACTGCAATGTTTGTATTGAATAAATAATGTTAATATCATCATTATAGGGTTATAACATCTGGATAGCTGAAAAATTGTCCTATCTCATAATGTTAAGGAAAGATAAAGAAAATTCCCTGAGCCATTACAAAGTTTAATCAATTGTTTCTTGGCCTATGGTCTACCTTACCACAAAATATCATTGAGAACTTAGAGAGATATTGTAGGGACAAACGAACAGCCGAACACAAGTGGGTTGTACATAACACTGATATAAGTGATGTTTAACACATAGGGAACTGACTGACGAACCGACCTACCAACCAAACCGAGTCTTCTTGAGATGTGAGGCCGCTACTAAAAAGTGTGGCATGGTTATAGCCTTATTCTCTACGCAGGAGTCTACAGGGATAAACAAAACAAACACCTGCTGACAGTGAAGATCTTTTTTTCTTGCCAGAACTAAAAAAAAAAAAAAGAAGGTTTTCATCATCTGGTTCTTTGTAGGAAGAACTTGTTTGTATTTTCCCCCTCCAATCAGGTCAGGGAGGGTGGGGGTCAAGAGAAGGGCAGGTCAAAAAAACAAGGGTTATTTTGATTGTCAGGTGAAGCAAAATCTATTTTGTCTCCCTGGAAAGCTAAGACTACTTGCAATGGGGGGAGGGGGCTATCAACGATGTGAGTGGAAGGCAATCAACCAGGCCCCCATTGCGAGGGAGTGCCTGTCATGCTTGGAACAGTATGACTTTCCTAATACATATGGAAAAATGAAAAAATGAATAAACAGATAAAAAATAGTCAAAAAAAGGAAATCTCTGGATGTGAAGGCAGATTTTTTTAGGAATATAAGACAGTACCAGGTTTTAAAGAGTGCCCAAGTTCATCTTGCCCGCGGTCCCAGGTACACTATGGCTGATTTGTCTTTCAACCAAAGGAGCCATTTTTTTAATGATTATATAAACATCAAACTAGTCAAAATAATTCATCTAAAACACGATTTTTGTGTGTGATCAACACTCTTAAATGAATGCACAGGTATTACACTTAGATCCTAGGCAGAAGTAACGAGGAGCAACACTTTGACCCTAAGCAAAAGTGTGACATTTTGATCCTATGCAGAGTGCACAGATACTACACTGAGATCCTGAGCAGAGATTCGAGAAGCAACACTTTGATCCTAGGCAAAGTACACAGATGCTCTAATCCTGGGCGGAAGTGCTGATCAACAAGTAAATAATCTTGTCATTTTTCATGAGTACTAAGCTATTTTGCGTAATAATGAAAAAACTTAATCTCAGATTATTTTTTGGGGTCCTGAGTTTCTGAAGAACAGCAATTATTTTTTTTCTGTCATGGCGTCCTTCGACTCAAGACCAGACATCTTTGTCGCTTGTGTCTAACATGGCCAAGGCTAGAAAAAAACCTGACAAAACAGAAAACATTTGCCAACAAATACAACGGTGCAGTGCGTGTTTGTGTGTACGAGGGAAAAACAACAAACAGTAATATCTAATAACCACAAAAGCCATGCTCTGTTATACAGATAGCAACTTATATACATTTGAATATATACATAACCAATGCTGCATTGGGAAGAGAGAAAAAAAGTCATTTTTTCAAAATGTTTTTTTCATTTTGATACAGAAGTGCCGTCGTTTTGTTAGTGTCCACCAAAAGCTACCGTACATAATTTTGAAGTACAAAAGCCTAAAGAAAAAGAAAAAAAAATTTATTGCATTTTTTCTTCTCAACGGAAAAGATCTAAAATACTGAGCCTTCTTCGTTGGTCTACGACCACCCTCAGGAGAACTATTAAAATATACTTAACATATGAATTTACACTGGTGATGAAAATCTAGGTCTAGTGAGAATTGATGAATAAGCCCCAAAATGTTTTGCCCGATATCGTATCACCATAGTCCAACAAACGGCCCAACCAACCAACCAGCTAAATCTGTCTCAAGACACTCCTGGTCAAATCTTGGTGACAAGTTTGGAGGTTTGCATGAGCACACTGCTAGGCACCATCTAAGAACTTTCTTCTTTTTTTTTTCTCTCCCAAAAAACTGTTTTTCTGGATTTCCAAGGTCATTTCTAACCAACAATACCCATATTTTGCACTGATATTAATTCTTAGATAATTTTAGAAAGAGGATTTTTTTTAGATGATTAGTTCTGAAATATGCATGTACTATGGTGATTCATTTATGCAAGGTACAGATATTTCTGATATTTTTTTCATACTTCAAATTTTTTACAGCATCACCCTCTTCTTTGGGCAAAGCTACAAAAATCTGTCAACTTGACCAATCAGGAGCTCTATTAAAAATATATACAAGACTGATCATTCTGGAGTTCAAATGTCTTGATACTCTTGAATAAAATTGGTGTCAAAATTTTCCCACAAAGACCAAGAATCTAGTTCCTAGTAAACAAAAAAGAAAATGCAACTCAATCTTTTTCCTTCTCCTCTTTAAGGCTTCCGTACTTCAAAATCATGGACATCATCTTTTCGTGGAGACTGACGAAAAAGACCCCAGAAGTGTTCCTACTTAACCGCTCTTGGGTTACAAGGAAAGCATTTACTTTCATAGTGCTATGCAACTGTTATTTTCAGCTCAACTGCTGTCAGGTAGGGGGTTATGGAGAGGGACACATGCCTCTGTCTTTAACCCACAAATCCTGCTTGTCCACTTAACTGCTCAACAGGCAGAAAGTGACCCATATACTTTCTTTCATCTTCAATCGTACTCTGTCAACTTTAGTGCCTCACTGGCAGGTGAGAGGCAAGCTACCTTCTTGCGGCTTTAATTCACAAATGCTATTAGTCAAACTCCAGACTTATCCATCTTTGGCTGCTAAGCGGTTCCTGCTGATTCCTTGGCGTGTTGATCCCTGATTGGACCAGCTCCCGGTGAGGCCACACTTGAGCGGCCAATCCAAGTGCACCACACACGTTTTGTCCCTTAATGGAGTACCACCCTCCCGAGTCTTACTTCTTTCTCCTACCTCTATGATCTGGGGGTGATTCTTCACTTGTCTTATCCATCTTTTGAAGATTCCATAGAGATTAGTTCCCCCAGGTAGATGTAGTGACCTACTTTTTTCAGCTTTACATTTGGAATTTTGATTATTGTGTCCCCGACTTCAATGTATTTGTAGCACATAACATTGGTTTTATTGAAGTTCATATGAAGACCAACTTCCATGCTTTCTTTATTCAGCTCCTTTGGCATTGTTTGGAGATTATCAAATAAAAATAAAAAAATTGATCCAATGAATGAATTTTTATCAAAAAAAAAGAAGTATCTTTTGTGTATATGCTGAGTGTAGCAAGAAATGAAAAGCTAAAGAGAGAAAGCTTTATATTTTTGTTTTCCTCCAACATGGCTATTGTGTATTTTTGTTTTCCTTCGATATGGCTATTGTGTATGGAAGGCTGTCGTTTGCATAGCAGGGAAAAGTGAGGAGAAAGGCATAAGGAGGAGCGTCTCAATTGATTGAGAAAATTAATTCCAGTGGCAGTGATTGGTTTTTAATCAAATCGAATTGCAAACCAATTAAAAAACTGAAGACAATCAAAAGACAGACAATAGCCGAATACAGAATGCTGTTCTCGGCCAATCAATATGGGACAATTGTAGAAGCTGGTTTAGAGTTCAATTCATTTTTAAAAGAAAGAAGGACGCTGCTGCTGCTGCTGCTGCTACTGTATTTTAAACTTGTTATGGCTGTTCAAGTTACAATAATTGTGGGCAATATGCATGACTCCAGCACCAGTTTGAATGACAACAAATACGAACATAATACCCTTAATATTAAACTAGTTTACCCATGCTGTCAAAAATGACGGAATTGTACGGATACACGTAATAGTTCAAATTATGTTAGGGATCCAACTTTTCTATAATCATCCTCAAGCCAGTTACATCCCTTCGGGGTATTACAGACAAAAAGTAAAAATATAAATACAAGTGGCATATAGATAAAAAAAGTTTGTTTTGCAAAACTAGAAAAAGTCATTCATATGAGAATAAACAAGTCTGGTGGTTAGACTATGAGTTTGGGTGATGTTCCTCCATTTCTCCAGCAATCAATGGACATCCAATCATTATTTGTAGCAGTCTTGGCTTTTCATGAGGCTGAGAAGCTGGTAAACCACTCAAGATAGACTTCCTTACAAGGCTAAACAACTGAACTGCTATTTACTCATAACTGGTGGTAGAATTACATTCATGACTTTCCCAAGGGCATGCGCAGAGTGAATCTATACTGTCTCGCCTGGAAGTTGAACTTAATCAGACTATTCCATTCTCCACATTGTTAACCATTAGGCCACCTGCAACCCTTTTAGAAACCTTCGGTGCTTTTGCAGATTTCAAAGATAATTTCCATTGTGACACATAAAACGAAGAGAATATGACACTAAGTGAATTTCTTAGTACCAGTTATGTTTTACTCTGAAGACAATGATTGGTTAAATGAGATTCGAGGCCAGGGGTGTGTGTGTGTGGGGTCTATTTATGGATCAATTACCCCCAAACTTCATGCACAGGTTTACCTTTTCATGGTTCCATGAATAGAAAACTCGGAATGGGGAATACGATCAGAAATATTGAGCAATTTGTCTGTTGTAATCAAGAACAAAGAATGGGAAGAAGAAGAAGAAGGAAAGAGGAAGACTTAAAAGGAGAACAGGAATGGAGATAGGAGAAAAAAAGAATTTCTTGTTGCAATAAAACCAATCAGAAGGTTCGGGGGGGATCAGGGGAGGGGGGCTTCACTTTATATTATTGGGTGTAGAGTAGAGATCGGTCTCCTCCTAGAATGATTAGAGGGATTGGTATTGGAGACTCTCCTCACATTCTCCAGCGGCTTACAGCATCTGATATACCCAGTAGATCACCCATCTAGGTACTGACCAGGCTCGATGTTGCTTAACTCTGGTGATCATAAGAGCATTGAGGTATCCTAAGTAATTTATCCATCACAAAGGAGAGGGAGAGAGCAGAGAAAATAGAGGGGAAGACTGGAATAGAAACAGAGAGAGAGAGAAAAGAAATAAAAGGGAAGACTGGATTGAGAAAGAGAGAAAGATAATAAATGGGAAGACTGGAATGAAGAGAGAGAAGAGAAATAAAGAGGGAAGACTTGAATGGAGAGAGAGAAGAAAAATAAAGGGGTGGACTTGAACGGAGGGAGAGAATAAATAGAAGGGGAACTGGAAAGCATAAAGAGAGAGAAAAGAAATATAAAGAGAAAGCTCAAATAAAGAGAGAAAAGGAATAAAAGGGGAGAGAGAGAATGAAAAGAGGAGGAAAAGAAATGAAAAGGAAGACTGGAATAAAAAGGAAGAAAAGATATAAAGACTGGATAAAGAGAAAGAATCAAAACTATTAAAGGAAGAGAGAGAAAGACAGAGATAAATAGGATAAAAGAGAATGGATTGAAGATAAAGAGGTAAGAAATAAAAGGAGAAGACTGGGGAGAGAGAGAAGGGGGAGAAAAAAAGGGAAGACTGGAATGGAGAGAGAGAGAAGGAATAATGAGAATGGATTTAGGAGAAAGAAAAGAAATAAAATGGGAAAACTGAAATAAAGAGAGAAAAATAAAGGGGAAGACTGAACAAAAAGAGAGAGAGAGAAAAGGTATAAAGGGGAGACTGTAATAAAGAAAGATAGAGAAGGAGAAAAGAAATAAAAGGGAACTCTAGAATGAAGAAAGAGAGAAATGATATAAAGGGGAAGACTGTTTGAAGAGAGGGAGAAAAAAATTAAAAGGGAATGGATTAAGAGAGAGAGAGAAAAAAAGGAATAAGAAGGAATGGATTAGAGAGAGAGAAAAGAAAGAAACAGGGAAGACTGGAATTAAGAGAGAGAAAAATGAATTGGAAGGATAAAGAGTGAGAGAAAGAAAAGAAAAAAGGAGAGGACTGTGATGAAGAGAGAGACAGAGAGAAAAGATATAAAGGAGAAATGAGAGAGATAGAGAAAGAAAAGAAATAAAACAGGAAGACTGAAATAAAGAGAGAGATGGCAAAGTAATAAAAGAGAAGACTGAGATAAAGAGAGAGACAGAGTAAAGATAAAGGAAGGAAAATACTGGAATTGAGAGGAAGAGTGAGAGAGAAGAAATAAAGGGGAAAACTGGATTAAAGAGGGTGAGAAGAGAAGAGAAGAGAAGCAGAATAACAAGAAGAGACAAAGAAGCAGAGAGGCGAGGATGAGGAAGAAAAGGAAAAATTGATGATCAATGACTAAATTACATTCCTTATCTCTTGTTGGCCAGTGATCTGCAAAGAAATGTCTGAGTTTTCAACAAACAAGCCCAATTTAGGATGAAGTTACATTGCAAATTGGACCCCCACTAAAAACCCTTTATGGGTAAGATTTTAGGAAACAATATCTTTTTTTTCTAAACATAATAAGGAGTAAATATTTCAGCTCTCAAGCTTTACTGGTACTGCCTGTATGTATGATACATAAACAGTCAGCCAGACCAGCTTAAAAACTGAAGAAACCTTTATTGACAGTTTTTGCAGATAGTTCCTCATAAAAGAAGACTACGATAAATAAAGAAGAGAATGTGACTGAACAGAAGAGAGTCATTTGTCGGTCTATTTATTGAGATTAATCTGTCCATATCTCTTGTTCTCTTTCAGGCTGTTTACAAGAACTTATCTATATATCTAAGGCTATTAGAAACTGTTAATACAGGTTTTCTTCAGTGTTTTAGTTGTTCTACCTAGCTATGTAAGTATGAATGTGTCAGTTGTACAGATCACACCTATGGAAGTAGAGTACAAAAACTTTGAACATTTACTCCTTATGATACACAGCAAAAACAGATTTTTCAGTTCTTTGAAAATTCCCCCCCAAAGTAAGTTTTTACAGGGGAGTTCAACTTACCATATAAGTTTATGCTAAATTGGTCCCTTAGTTTGTGTCCAGCAGGATTCACACTTTTTTCTTTTCAAATTTGGACTTTTTATTCATCACCCAACAAAAGGAGAGAAGAAACTTATTCATTAATCACCCCTTTCTCTAATTTTTTTAAATCGATCATCTCATACACGCCATACTGCTAAAAAAAATTGGTCACGTGACGGTGTCTATTGAGTGACTAACTAGACCTGTTCATTGCAATCAGTTTATCTTGGGTTGTTCATAGCTATCTTTCTATGTACAGTTGTGTCTCTGTGGAGATTATGTGTCAACACTTCCAGCAAAAATGTGAAATTCTTTGAATATCTCTTCCTACCCAAATAATCACGCATGCTTTTTTATATTTGCACAAACCTATGACAACAGAACAATGTTGAAATGTGTCGAAAAACAAATTTTGAAATTTTCTACCTAGAATTTGTTTGAGCAAGTAATTGCACTTCAAACTGTAAAATGTCCTTTGAAAATCGGACAAAAACCATTGTCAGTGGATAGGAATTAAAGTAAGTATTACTGACAAAATAAAGCTATTATATATATATATATATATATATATATATATATATATATAATGTATATCCATTGTTGATGATTTTTTTTTTTAGATGCATTAAAAATCAGGAAGAAAGGGATTGTCTGGGGTCAGAAATCAAGACAAGCTTTACAGGTAGAATAGAGTAGTTATATGTATGATTCACAATGGGTGAAGCAAAATGAGCCAGAATTGTTTTCAGAGTGGTTTTAATTCATGATAACTCAAATAAACCAACTGATTTCATTCTTCTGGACCTTCATTTAAGAAAAAAAAAGCAAAAAACCCTTCCTTAAGCTTTTTATTATTGTATGCCGGATTTTTGTTTTTAGTGATAGATGCACTGAAATGGTCACCCATTAAAGAGTTAACCTAACTTAGAGTGGCTTCACTTTTTGCATTCAGGCAAGGAAGTCTTCTTTGCACTAAATCTTTCAAAATAACAGGAAATGAGGTTCAGTTTTATGCGAACTAGATAGATGTTGATGAGCCAATGGATGAACAATTAATGAAGTAACTTAGAAATACATTTGGCAATCCCACTCTCAATTTTTTTTATGACTCATGGAGATGGTGATGTGTCAGAGGTATGGGAGTTGTTCAGGAAGAAACAGGTTTTCAATGGTCAAGAATTCAAGAAAAATTACTCAGTGAATATGTATGATCTAAATGAATTACGAATGATTTTACTATAAGAAAGCATTACAATGAATTTCACAATGAAAATGCATTGCAAATCAAGATGAAAAAAATTGTCTGTGGTCACAAATTAATACAAGCATTCCTGAGAGAACGAACTTCATTCCTTAGTACCTTCTATCTAGGAAATATCAGTTAAAACTATAATAAGTACATCCATACTTTTTAGATATATCAAGGACTCACTGCAAGTTTAACACAAATAGCTTCTTCTCAAGAACATCTACATGGAATAAATTTGCTTATGAATGTTTTCCCAAGGAGTACAATGTCAATATTTTTAAATCCAAAGTGAACAAGTGCCTTACCTAATGTCTTTTTAGACTTCATTTTAAACATGTCATCTTGTGTTTCCAACTTCACAATTTTAACATCAATAAGCTATTTTAACATTCTTTGTTATTTTTTGAAAATAACTCCTTTCTCACTAACCCTTTGAAGTGAAAAGTGGCCGAAAGGCCTTGTTTATGACGTCTAAAGGTGAACAAAATGAAAGCTATCACATGTATAATGTAGTGCTAATGATTTTACAATGGGAATGCATTTAGAATCAGGAAGAAAAGGGATTGTCAGTGGTCAAAAAATAAAGGCAAGGGTTTCTGATAGAATAAGGTTTATCATATGCACAATGGAAATTCATTGCTAATGATTTTATAATAGAACTGCAATAAAAATCTGGATATAAACATTGTAAATGCATTGCTAATCTACCAAAACAAAAGATAGTTCTGATTGCTATATATCCAGCAATGGAAGAGAAGGTATGAACAGTAGAGAAGAAAATGATGCTTTATACAACATGGATCAGTGGTTCATTCATAAGTGAAATGTGTCTGGGAATATATACCTGATCATAGGCTTATAAGGAATGACAAAAGAATAGTCTTGTTCATAAAGCATGCTTTTTTTTTAAATGACTATTCAGATAACCAGACCCATGTACATATCAATATACTAAGTGATCTGAATTGAATATTATTCATTTTCATTAGAACCTTCAATTTTAGAAGTCATTGAAACATGGGTATATAGGGACTCTCTCGATAAAGGATGGAGAGACAAAAGGCTTGATTTGCTCAAAATTTTTAACGGTTTTGCCCAAATTACACTGATTTGCCCAAAATTTAAAACACTTTTTTTTTTTCTGACTAGGGGGTGGGGGCACTCCCACCCTGCTTCCTGGCTTGTACGCCTATGATTGGACAATCCTCTATTTGATTTCTTTTATAATTTTGAGAAGACTCATTATCATTCCAGGAGTTGTCACAAGCCTGTTACTATATTAGCCACCATGTCTTTCTTTATGGATTGTACACATGTAGAAGGCTAAGGAATGAATCTGCCAGAACATTGTGGTAACAACAAAAACCTAAAACAAAACTGGACAGAAAAACAAGTTGAACAGTCCAAACAGCTCTTGTAATGAATTCGTGATTTTTTTTTTTTTTTTCGAAAAAATAAAACGTAATTTTAGAATAAAGATCCGTCTGTACACAATACAAATTATGTACATAGTTAAGTAAAAATACATGAATACAAAAATAAATGCAAAGAAACACATATATTGTAAAGTAACCATGAACATATGCATAGAGATAAATATACTGTCTATAGTTTTGCAAAAGGTCATTAACATTCAAAGAGTTTTTCAGACGATTGAACTCCTTCTGTTGTTTGTTTTGTTTTGGAAACTGAGAAAAATCAAAGAGGCAGCACACATCAACATATTGACGGAGTGTATAAGTCAGACAAGTGCGGTGTTCAACCTGATGTAACTTCTGCTACTCAATATGGACAATGGTATTGAAACCCAGGCCTAAAAAGGAAAGAAAAAGATATCACCCGAATCCAACGTTATAAGCATTGCTACCATTGTAGAAAAATTCTGTTTACCGCCATCATATTCGGATAGTGCCATTGAAGAAGGCCATAGAATGGATCAGCCAAAATGTCGGGTTAATAATGCAAACAACAAGAAGGGGTTCAATTATTCGAAAAACTCTTTGAAAGAGACAAGTATATTTGACAAAAATGAGCACTTACTTTTTGTGGAGTAAAAAGCCTGTTAATCTTGCAAGCTTCTCATAGTGAGTTCATTCCTCAGGTTTTGCTCCATTAACATGGCCTTGTGTTTAGTCCAAGTAAATCTACAAATACATATATACAGACAGATAAATACATAAATAGTTAAATTTAACTGGATGGCTAAGGACAGTAGATAAATTGGTATAAACATAATGAGATTATAAGAAAGACAGATAAATATGAAAAGTCTGGAAAAGAAAGACAGATATCAAATGGTGAAGACAGATATCAAAAGGTGGAGATGGATATCAAAAGGTGGAGATGGATATCAAAAGGTGGAGATGGATATCAAAAGGTGGAGATGGATATCAACAATGGGATAGATTGATAACAGATGGAAAAAGGTATCAACTGATGGATGTAGATATTAATTGATAGATATTAGCATCGGCATAGATAGATTACTGATGGAAAAAGATATCAACTGATAGATATCGACAACAGCATAGATAGATAATTGATGGAAAGAGATATCTGCTGATAGATTAGTGATGGAAAACATATCAACTGATAGACATCAACATAGATAGATAACTGATGGAAAAAGATATCAATTGAGAGATATCAACATTGGCATAGGTAGATTACTGATGGAAAAAGATATCAACTGATAGATATCAGCAGAGATAGATAGATAACTAATGGAAAGGATATCGAGATATCAAATGAAGACAGTAAATAGATGCCACAGATTGAGATCACAAGAGGGACGAATAGCTATGAAAAATCTGACAAAGATCAACGGAGAGCAATTGATGGAGTTAGATATAGACTAACTGAGAAAGATAAGTATATCGAATGTAAAGAGATAGATATGAATTGACAATTTCAGTGGCTGTGGGATATTGACAAAGAGATATGAGCAGGCTTGGATATACAAGAAGATCAATAGATAAGTGTAGATTGAGATAGATACATGGGCAAATATTAGGGGATTTTCTTTCCGGTAAGGATTTTATCTATAAATGAAAAAAATATAGATCTGTATTTTTTGTTTTTAATAGCAGAAAGATAATTTTATATTTGGGGCACAGGTTGTTTTTTGGGGGAGTTTTAGCCCAAAGCATTCATATCATTTCCTAACCACCACCATTTTTTGAAAAAAAGAAAAACGTTTGTGAAGCAGGAATTGAGATCCATTACATGATCCAATACTATTTTACTTTCATGAACCAGATCGGATTAGGTTTTTCCTTCTTTTTTTTGGTATATGTGCTTGTGTGTGTGCTTGTGTGTTTCCAGTTTTTCGGTCATCTTGAATATATCGGTACAGCTTTTGTCCCCTGTACTATAAGAGCTCATATAGGAGGCCACTTCTTTAAAAATGTATTCCACCACAATAAATACTTATTCAGGATTTTTGACTGCATCAGTAGTCTTTTGAAGCCCTAAGAAACAATTATATATTTTAAAAAAAGCTACAACGACCAATTTTTGCAAGAGAACCAGAAAAATAAAAAATCATCAAAATTGATTTAGTATAAATCATTGTATGTGGTTTAGTCAGACTATTGTCTTCATCTATGTTGTTCATATGTAATTCCACATCCTCAAACAGAGAACATCAAAAGAAGGCCGAAGGGTACACAGCCGAAACGTTGTGAAAAAATGAACAACATAAACAAAGAAAATTGAGTAACTATCCAACGTAGAATGATTAATGCACCCAGTCTAACAAAATTCAGACAAAAATTGATTTAGTATAATAGGAATATTTACTAAACTTACTTGAGTGTGGCACAAGGCTAAGTAAGACAACCACACACTTTTTAAACAGCTGAAGGCAGATACATAGTTGTTATGAACATAGGGTGAAAATTATGAAGGGCGTGGTTTGAGGGGGGGGGTTACCTTTACATTTTGGCTCAGTGGAAATTCCACATTGCATCTATGTACTTCAACTCATAATACCATAGTCTACTTGATCCCACTCCTAATTTGTGTTGAAACTCTGTTGTGAATGGAATAAAAAAATAGTGGAACTCTTCTTCAGCGGATAGGATTTAGAAATTTACCAAAAGGTGGAAGGGAGATAGCTTTAATCAGTATTTATTTCCCTTGATACTAATAGTCAAATTTTCTTCTATGAATTCAAGAGCTAAGAATAGGAAAACAACAAAAAAAAATTCAAATAAGTGATTTTTCAAACGATTCTCTATTCCAATATTAAGCGAGGTTAAAAAAAAGAATAAATCCTCATATTTTCCGTTGAACGCATTCATCTTTAGAAGGGTTTTTAACTTAATTGGTAACTTTTGCTCCTTATCCATTGCAACATGCAATTCCTTTACACCAATACTTTATTGACTAGCAATCATATTAGAATAAAGGGATTTCTCTTTTTATTTCCCCATCACATACCAGGCATAGGGGGTGGAGAAAGACATTGACCAAGATGCAATTTTTTTTTACGTCTTTGTCGGTCGAGATGAACCACATCCCTTTGGGGGGGCCAATGGTGGACATTTCTTGGAATCTGATGGCTGGAAATTATCAGAAGAAAAGGAAATTCACCGATTCCTTAGGAAGGAATGCTTTGCATGCAGGAATTCAGAAGGAGAAATTCCGAGAACGTGCCACCGGGCGGAGGATCCGGGTTTCCGTTTGTGTGCCAAGTTTTGCCTGCAACCACAGAAACCAAAGACAAAAGAAAAGAGATCAAAAGATGAAGGATTTTCACACAGACTCCCAAGATGACAGGGGGGAGGGGACGGAAGGATTTGTGGAGGAGGGGAGGGAGAAGGGAGAGCAGCGCGCATTGATTATCACTGAACCTTATTATGTAGATGCAGAGTCTCTTACACATACACACACATATATATATACACACACACACATACATGGTTTTGCACGAAGACATATATGTAGTCTTACATGAATGCATTTATAGTCTGACACACACACACATACCTATGCAGAGTTTTACACACAGTCTTACACACACATAAATGTAGTCTTACGTACACATATTCATATGCAGTCTTAAACACAGATTTTTATACACACAAACCGACCTATGTAGAGTCTTACACGCACACACCCACCCACATAGAATCTTACGCGTACCCACCCACATAGAGTCTTACACACATACACACACCAATACAGTCCAACACACATATGGAGAAGTTTACACTCACACAATACATATATATTTTTCTTTTTCATGATCAAGGATAGATTCTCTCTTGTATGTAGACACAGGTCATCCTGACATAGAATTTTCATTAGTATACTACGGGAGTGTGGCCTGTTATATGACAATGTTTTAATGTTGAGAATATACTTTTGCCATGGGAGATTGATATCAGGTTTTGTCAGTTTTGGTCATGCATACATCAATTGTCCCAAGAAACGCTGACAAATTTATGTGGGCTTTCATCACATGAGGATAAGAAAGGGTAACAGGTAAGAGACAAGAGCCATAATTATTTATTAAGCTATATTTCAAGTAAAAAGTAAGTCATATTTTTCTCAATCCAATTCAGTAATCATTAAATTGACTAATTTCTGTCAAATTTTATTTCCATAATGGCTACTTAATTTTTGGAAGATTTTTAACTAGAATATTTGAATTTCTGTCAGCAGAATCTATCATGGCATAATAGAAGTAATTTTGCTTGATAAAAATGGACATTAAAAATGGTCCGGAACCTGCTTCAAATACACAAAAGAAATTTTTTTTTATAACTAATGATATGCTTTTTTCTTGCATTTAAAACCAAAATTAAGATTGCAAAGAAGATGTTCAAATTAATGCTCTACGTTTTTAAAGTTTTTGTTAAAAGAATGTGATCATTGCTTTAATTTGCGATGTCTTTGGTATCAACCTAGTAGAAATGAGCAAAATATAGATTATAATATTTCATGCAGATATATTTTAGGTATATGTATGCTTAATATGAATGGCATATCCAGTGTATACTATAAGTTATGAACAAAAGCATAGAGCAACATGTTTTGTGCAATACAGAGCAAAGGACACCACCTTCTATACTGAAACAAAAAGAAAGACAGAGTAACTTTCTTTGCATTAATCCACTCTTAAGAGAATGATGCAAAGATGAAAGAACAGGTATATAATTGAAAATAGTGATTACTGATGACTCATAGTGGCTAGCTAAAGAAAATAACCTGGATATTTATACTTGGTCATATCGCCATGACACCGCATCACGACTTCTGGAATATCAGGTAGCCCCACCTCTTATCTTCTGAGTGTTGCCAATAATAGTCTCCTATGATGTGAGTGTTAAGGAAGTTCATTCTACGAGCAGGCTTGGTTCTGACATGGCCTATACACTGCATGTAAATTAGATAATGTCATGCTCAGACGCGACCACACCTGATCGCAATTTGAATCACCCAGTAGTTTTATTACAATTCTACCGTTCGTTCACTGTTGTCCCATACATCCTTTAAATATTTGCAAATACTCGTCTGTGCCAGTTGTTGTCCTTTGCTTCCTAACAACACCCAAACTATTTCAGGTTCTGTCCACTTGTGGTTGGTGCGTGATAAAAAAGTTCACATTCATCGAAACAAACCTTTTACTTATAGATATACATGAAATCACATATCCTCATTGTCGTCATCAGTTTGTCAATTGCTGGTCATTGCTGTCAACTGTCATCGCGTTCCCGATGTGCAGTTTCCACTGAGCCCTGTTGATTGCAAGATCTTTCAAAGTTGTCAGCCAAGTAGGTTGGTCCTTTTCTTTAGCATGCCATCTAGGCAAAGCACTGTAGCCGACAAAGGCAAGGGATGACAGTCTCTGTGGTACTTCATCTTCCAAGTCATCACAGGAGCGCCTCGCAGTCTCCTTCATCGTGGCTTTTTGGACGGTTTGTAATAGTCGATCAAGGAAGCATCTCAGACATCTCATGACCCCACCATTCAAATTTTCTTTAGGTGACAACTACATAGAATGGACGAGATGGCTTTCCAAAAGAGTGCCGCCAAACTTCTGTGTCTGGCATCTTGTCCTACCATATGCTCCGCAGGATCCATTGCTTACACTTATAAATCAAATGCATTAATATTATTTTTGTCTGCTCGAGGCAGCAGCCAAGTGTCACGCCCTTAAAAGCAGGGCCGCCGAGAAAAATTTTATGAGATGGTGCAAGGCTGTTTCAACCACCCTCACCCAACACACAGACATCCTCGTCATTTAACCATTGTTTTCATCTGCTATAACCTTTCTAGCAGGCCACACTATATCTGCTCACTGGTAAATGATAGAATCAACCTATTTATTGTCTTTACTTGAAAATTGGGATACACAGCTCTATACAAGAAATTTTCGGGCTTCCTATGGTCTTCTGGGGCCCTGGCACTATGCACCGGCAGCACACCTCTCGGAGACCCTTGCTCATGAGACAAAGTGGAGTGAACCACTGTGCAGTAGACTCTTCTCTAAGTGAAAATAGTAATGTTCCTCACTGGAGTATGAACTTCCAATGATAGAATCCCAGTTATCTTTGCATGCTTCAGCTAAGTGATCCTTTCAAATCTTAAGTCTGGTCAAAACCAGGACTTTACATCTACAAGTTTTTATGACCACCCCCTAGGCAGGATGCAAGTCCACCGAATGGATACTTCCACCTCAATTACACAGCTTAGAGTGTACTCAATTAGCTGCTGAGTACAGACAGAAATTCATCCTAATGAAGGGTTTTCCACACTCTTCACCCATACAAGGAATCGAGCCCCAAGAGTGAGGCGAACATGTTAACCATTACATCATCTGAGTGGACTTGCCATCTCAAAGCATTATATCTTATTGTAAGCCATATCAGTTTTTACCATCCTTGACATAACCTCTAGGGGGTAAAGTCGAGTATACAGGTTGTTTTTTTAATGAGAAAGCATTTACTTGCCCCAAACAAGATCTGGCAACATAAATTATGGCTTTAAGATTGTGTAGCCAAATTGTTCAGTGGATGGGAAGTGTACCATGCATTACTGCTAATTTATTACCTATGTTACTTACAAAGGTGTAAAATTTAAAACGCAGTTATTAAAAAACGTCAACCAAAACTCTTAACATAAGTTTCTCCTTCAAGATTCTGGCTGGTGATATATGTATGCGTCATGTGTACAAGCCCGCAGTAGGGGCCTGAAAATTTAAACATTTACTCATAATCATATCTAGAAAAACATTTTTTTTTTTTTTTTTTTTACTTCTAGTGATCACCATCCAATCACCCCCAACATTGCATGCAGCCAAAAAACATTGGTAAAGCGACAGTTTCTATTGAGTGACCAACCAGACCTGTATATGTGTGACTGTAACAGTAAGATTGTGAAACTTCTGCTTTTGTGAAATCCCTTAACATTTCAGAGATTCCATCAAATCCTTACTTTCAAAGTGTTATAATGGTTGTTAGCTTGTTATGCTGAATATTATTACTGAAATAAATTCGATCCTCACTGGGTGCCCCACTACTGTGGCCTTGTGTCAAACTAAGCTGTATATACACTGGAAATATTGAAGCGGAATATACTCAATATTTACCAAGTGTAGCTTTGTTTGATACACCTAAGCTTATACTTGGTAAATATCAAATATATTCTCTATCTTTTTTTAATAAGGTGAGTCTAATCCCATAATCCATAGCATGCAAGCCGATTAAGAGAAGAATTAAAAAAATACTACTTCAAAATCAAATAGAATCTGATTTTATCGTCAGAATCCTTATCTCATTAATAAGAACAAAAATTGGAGAAACATTTGAGAAGGAATTATACGTGTACACTTTACAGAACCGAAGATATTTTAAAAAAAACAAGGCTAAAATTTGTGAAAATGTAGATAAATGAACAGTCTACTGTTGAAGTAATTGTGCATTTAGAAATTTGCAAAAACTTTTAGATTTTTTCAAATTACAAAAAATCAACTATTTATTGAATATCAGTAAAATTTCACCCTTTATTTAATAATTCAGTAGCTTGACAACCATTCCCACAATGCAATGCGCACAAAGTAAAAACAGGAATCCATTATTTCTCAAGATATCAATCACGGTGATGGTTAACAAGTTAGTCACAGGGATCATTACTACACTAGTGAGTTTCTTCTCCACGCCAAGCTAAAAAAAAGTCTGGAAACAAGTCTGCTTAGTCACTCAATAGAAACATGTCTTTTGGCAGCATGCCATATTGAGGGTGATTAATCAAAAAATTGGAAAAAGAGGTGATTAATGAATAAGCTACTTCTCTTGCCTTTTGTTGGGCAGTGATCACAAAAGTGTAAATTCACCCCCCCCCCTCAGGACCCCCAGAACACAATGTTGAAGCGGATACTCAATTGGTTGCATATTTGATTCCTGCAGCAGCAGCCCCATTGTTTTTTAATTGTTTTTCTTTGTCTAGACCAAATGGTATGTTCACCATGTAGTAACGGGATCATTTCTGATAGAGTTTCAATATAATGTAACACAATGCTGTTTTTGTTGTAGTAGTCGTAGCCGTGGTAGGTGAGGAAGATATGAGATGAGAGCTACAGACCTGAGGAGACTTGTTGTCACTCAGCCTTCAGCGATAACTACCAGGCAACTGGTTTAAAACTGTATAACACAACACTGCTGTGGACTGTGAGTGTGTAAAAAGAAGAGCTGGAGACTTGCTGTCACTCAGTCACCAGTAGTGACCACCAGGTAACTGTTGTGAAAATGCTAATTATATATATATATATATATATATATATATATATATATATATGGTATCCCAGAAAAATGTACAGACATTCTACTAATAGCTGCTCTGGTTCTTGACTGAAAAGGTAATTAAACCCTTCCATAAAAAGGACAAATGTTCTATACTATTTATTCTTTCTTGTGGAAGGGTTTAATTAACTGTCAGGTAAGAAGAAACAGAGCAGCTATTAACAAACGTAATGTCTACACATTTTTCTGGGACACCCTGACAGTGACACACACATATATACACACATATAAGCACATATCAATATACATACAATGTTTGTATTTGTGTACGTATGTCATGCATACACAAATAAAAACATGAAAACAGCTGGGTTTAATTCTAATTGGATCCAATTTTCCCTCTTGTAATCCACAAGGAAATCCTGTACTAAAGAGAAGTTTTTTTTTAATACCCATTCGCAGATATACGTACACGTGCACACACATATACATATACAAATACTAGTATATTTTTACAATCAATTACACAATGCACATAGACACACAAAAGATAGTGTGGTATGTAATACACACACAATACATTATATATATATATATATATATATATATATATATATATATATATATATATATATATACGCATACATACATACATACATACATACATACATACATACACAAAGCCCCCTACGAAAACGTTATTGACCGAAACAATAAAAGAAATAAATATTCACATCTTAGAAAACAGACGTAATCATCGATGACCGTTTCTTTTTTCTTTTTTTCTTAAACCGCTGGGCTAATGGCTTATGAATAAAAAATACCTACCTACCAACTCAATAAAAAAAACGTTCATTTTTTTTTTCTTTTATTCCTTCTAATCTTCAGCTAAAATAACCCTAACGCTTTAGAGCAGAAAATACGGAAATCCTCGCTCTCCTTATTGATTATATATATATATATATATATATATATATATATATATATATATATATATATATATATATATATATATACATTGGATAGATAACTAGATAGATAGAAGGATAGATACATGTCCATTCTTTTCATTTGTGTATGTGTGTGTGTATATATTTGTACATATTCATGGTAGATATATTTTTGTGCATCACACGTATACACAGAGATCCGATAATCGTTACGCTACATTGATAAGAATAATATATACGTAAGTGTATTTCTACTGGTTGTTATGTATATAAAATACATTTTACGCATACATCTACAGTTATACATAGTTATTCATGCACACATCAATTCATCTGTACATACTTTTGTGTGTGCTTGCACAGATACACACATACGTGTTGTATAGGTCTATCTATCTCTACTGGTTCAGTGGTTACATACATAAAATACGTTTACACATGTACGTATGTATATATTTATATACACTTGTGTGTGTGTGTGTGTGTGTGTGTGCACGCGCGTGGTAATCTGCAAATAGAGCAGCTGTCTGCCTTTGACCTATTATTGGGATACTGCCTTCTTAAAACTGAGTCAATAGGGGAGGAGAGAGAGAGAGCCGAGGAGGGGGGAATGTCACCGTGACATTACGACGCGGCTTTGGTTTTGAAGAGCCGGAGAGGAGAGAGAGAGAGACAACAAAAGACAGGAGCCAAAAAGGACAAAATTAAAAAAAAGAGAGGAAAGGCAAGTCCTGTTATTGACTTCAAGAGGAAGAGAGGGACAGGCCGAGCACTTTGCTCTCATTCTCCCTCCCCCTCAATCTTGATCTCTCTCTTTCTTTTCCGCTCTCTCTGTCTCTCTCTAGCCGTCCTTTTCAATTCTCTATAATACACCGAGTTACCGGGTCACCTTATCATAGTATTCGAAAAGAATGGATCTGCCAACACAACAGTCAGTCAGTGTGTAGACCAGTCAGAGTCATATAGTCACTCGATACGGACTCGTTACTTGGTCCGTTTACTTACCAGGGGGGGGGGGGAGGGCAGTGGAAGAGAATAGAAGAAACAGGAAGGAGGGACGGAGGGAGTGAAAATTCTGATTTAGAAATCGGGGAGTAATTTTTATTATTGAACATCTATCCATATATAATGAGTAGTGTTAGTTTTCTCCGTTCGTAACGGACATATCCGTGAAAAAAAAATCACATATATATATATTTGGATTTCTTGGATGAAATTTTTTTTTAGAAACTGGACAAAGGCCTTTGGCGGGATTTGGAAATTCCATAAGTGTTGGCGACTAAGATTGTCCATTATCTCATGTCTCAGCTCTTCTCATTCTCTCTCTTACCCGTTCCGATCGTTGATTCCCATCCAAGTTTTAACAAAAACCTTCCAACGCCATCGGTGAACTAACTTTCTTTTGCACCCTTTCTCTTTACCCTCATTAAAAATTGGAGCATAAATTCTGAACATTAGCAGGAAGGAGGGTGGGAACAAACAGAATAATTTCATAGACTAGT
>OY735229.1:45811210-45816210 GCA_963457665.1 Thysanoteuthis rhombus
ATATAAAAATATATGTATATACACACATATATATAAAAATATATGTATATACACACATATATATAAAAATATATATATATACAAACATATATTTAAAAATATATATATATATACACATGTTTATAAAAATATATATATATATACACAGATATATAAAAATATGTATATATATACACATACATTATTATATATTACATATATATATATATACATACACATATGAATATATATAAACACATACAAATGTGAATATATATACACACATACCCATATGGATGTATATAAACGTATAAACATATGAATATATATACATACATACACATATTAATATATACACACATACACGTATGAATATATATACACACATACATGTATGGATATATATACACACATACACGTATGGATATATATACTCACATACACATATGGATATATATACTCACATACACATACACATATGAATATATAAACACACATACACATATGAAAATATATATTCACACACATGAATATATATATATACACATACACATATGAATATATATACACACGAACACATATGAATATATATACACACAAAGACATATGAATATATATACACATAGACATATATGAATATATATTCTCATATACACATATGAATATATATGCACAAATACACATATGAATATATATGCACACATACACATGTGAATATATACACTTGTACACATGTGAATATATATATACACGTACACATGTGAATATATATATACAGATACACATACACATGTGAATATATATACACACATACACATGTTAATATATATACACGCAGAGATATACACATGTGAATATATAAATATATATACAAATATATATACATACACATACTCATCCGAATATATGAATATATCTACACACACACCTACAAATATATATGTATATACACACACATACGAATATATATATATATATACACACACATACGAATATATATATAGACACACACACATACAAATATATATATTTAGACACAGACACATACAAATATATATGTACAGACACACACACGTACAATTATATATGTACAGACACACACACATACAAATATATATGTACAGACACACACACATACAAATATATATGTATAGACACACACACATACAAATATATATATATAGACACACACACATACAAATATATATATATAGACACACACACGTAAATATATATATATAAACAAACACGTATGAATATATCTATATAAACACACACATAAATATATATATATAAACACACACACATAAATATATATATATAAACACACACACATAAATATATATATATAAACACACACACATAAATATATATATATAAACACACACACATAAATATATATATATAAACACACACACATAAATATATATATATAAACACACACACATAAATATATATATATAAACACACACACATAAATATATATATATAAACACACACACATAAATATATATATATATAAACACACATATACACATAGATATATATATATATATAAACACACATATACACATATATATATAGACACACACATACAAATATATATATGTATAGACACACACATACAAATATATATATGTATAGACACACACATACAAATATATATATGTATAGACACACACATACAAATATATATATGTATAGACACACACATACAAATATATATATTCATGTATAGACACACATACAAAAATATACAAACACATATATATATTCACATACATGAATATATATATACACACACACACATATATATATATATATAAACACACACACACAGACACAGACATATATATATACACACAACTCACATATATATACATATATACACACACACTCATATATATATATAATATATATATATATATACACACAATACACATATATATACATGTATATATATATATGGACACACATATATATATTTATATATGCACACACATATGGATATATACATATATACAAACATATAAATATGTATATAATCACTCACCATATATACATATATATATACATATATATGTACATGTATATATATTTACACTTCCGTATAAATGTATATATATATACACACACACATATAAATATATATATACATTAACGTATAAATATATATATACACACACAAACGTATACATAAATATATATATATCCATATATATACAAGTAATTATACATTTACAATATATAAATATACACAAGTGAATATTAAAAAAACACATACACACGTCGATATATATGGACACATACACACGTCGATATGTATGGACACATACACACGTCAATACATATGGACACATACACGTCAATATATGGAAACATACACACGTCAATATATATGGAAACATACACACGTCAATATATATGGAAACATACACACGTCAATATATATGGAAACATACACACGTCAATATATATGGAAACATACACACGTCAATACATATACACACATGCATATGTGGATATATGTACACATATACACACATGCACATGTAGATATATGTACACATATACACATGTGAATATATATACACACATACACATGTGATAATATCTAAACACATACACATGAATATATACACGTACACATACAGATATGAATATATATATACACACATACACATACAGATATGAATATATATATGCACACATACACATATGGATCTGATGTAAATACACACATACACATATGAATATATATACACACATACACATACATATATGAATATATATACGCATACACACATACATATATGGATATATATACACATATACACATACATATAAGGATATATATACACATATAAACATAGATATTGGGATATATATACGCATATACACATACATATATGGATATATATACACATATACACACACATATATGGATATATACGCATATACACATACATATATGGATATATATAGGCATATACACATACATATATGAATATACATACACATACATATACGAATATATATACACATACAGATACGAATATATATACACATACGGATACGAATATATATACACATACATATACTAATATATATTCACATATATGAATACATATATGAATATATATACACATATACGCATACGTATGCGAATATAAATACATAATATATATCCATATATACAGATACATATACTAGAATATATCCACATATACAGATACATATACTAGAATATATCCACATATACACATACATATACTAGTATATATCCACATATACACATACATATACTAGTATATATCCACATATACACATACATATTTGAATATATATACACATACAAAAATACATATGTGGATATATATACAAATACATAAATGAATATATATACACATACATATATGAATATATATACACATATATATACACACATACACATATGGATACATATACACACATACACACAGGGATACACATACACATACAAATATATATACACATACACATACGAATATATATACACACATACATGTGGATATATATATACACACATACACATACAGATATGGATATGGATATATATACACACGTACACATACATATCTGAATATATATACACACATACACATACATATCTGAATATATATACTCACATACACAAGCATATCTGAATATATATACTCACATACACATACATATATGAATATATATACTCATACACACATACATATACGAATATATAAACACATACATATATGAATATATATACACATACATATATGAATATATATATTCATACACACTTACATATACGATTATATATACACATACATACATGAATATATATACACATACATACATTAATATATATACACATACATATACGAATATATATACACATACATATACGAATATATATACACACACATATACGAATATATATACACATACATATATGAATATATATACACATACGAATATATACACATACAAATATATACACATACATATACAAATATATACACATACATATACAAATATATACACATACATATACAAATATATACACATACATATACAAATATATACACATACATATACAAATATATATACACATACATATACAAATATATATACACATACATATACAAATATATATATACATACATATACAAATATATATACACATACATATACAAATATATATACACATACATATACGAATACATGTAAACATACATATAAGAATATATATAAACATACATATACGATTATATATACACATACAGATACGAATACATATACACATACATATACGAATATACACATACATATATGAATACATATACACATATACAAATACATATGCGAATATATATACACATATACACATACATATATGAATATATATACACATACACATACTAACATATATATTTACATATACACATACATATATGAATATGTATACACACATACAAATACATATATGAATATATTTACACATGTACGCATACATATATGAATATATTTACACATGTACACATACATATGTAAATATATATACACATATATATGAATATATATATATATACATATACGCATGCATATGTAAATATATATACACATATATATATGAACATATATATACACATAAACGCATACATATATGAATATATATACACATACATATACTTATATATATTCACATATATACATACGTACATACATGTGAATATATATACACATACATATATATATACATATATACACGTACATATATGAATATATATACACGTACATATATGAATATATATACACGTACATATATGGATATATACACGTACATATATGGATATATACACATACATATATGAATATATATACGCATATATATACACACATACACATATGAATATATATACACACATATACACACACATACACATATGAATATATATACACACATACAAATATTGATATATATACACACATAGACATATGGA